>JAHZMX010005232.1:0-12001 GCA_027743895.1 Seira musarum
TGTATTCGTAGAAGTAAAAGATATAGGGATTTAGTACACAACTCGTTTATTTTAATGGGCTATTTCATCACATAATCCCGTCGGTAAGGCGATCAGTTTCAGATTCCGTTTTTTGTTTGACTCTATTCATCATCCTATCCGACGACTGTTCTGAAAAATATTGTATCATGTGACTTTCCTCTTTAATTCAAAATAAACTAAAGTCCTAGCGTCCGCCATTTTGTGGTTCATGGATTACTCACGCAATTATCACTTACCTTTAGTGATTTTGTTCCAGAAACAATATGTCTACAAATCTTGCCACTGAAATAAGAACTGCAATTATGTGCTAGTCACGAAAAGCTAATGAACAAAATAAGTAGTGGCAGTACTGAACCTCAAAAGTTCAGGAACATGACATGATGCAAGTCCTACATTCGACGACATTGCTTAAACGCTGGGGTAGATGACCATGGGGCAAATAACTATGGGGGTAAATGACCATGGGGGTAAGTTAGTCGTTGCCGTCGAATATATATGTATATGACAATCCAACTCGTGAAATACATACATACTGTCATGATGGGCATTCCTTCGGACTTGCTTTCATGAAATATGTCTCGTGCACATCCTTTCGTTGATGCACGAGTCTAGGTCGTAAGAGTAATTAATGTAACTTCCTGCATTCATTACGAATCATGAAATAACGTTGGTCTTACGTTTCTCAATCTAATGTTTTACTTTCAATCATGATCAACTGTAAATCAATCAGTTCTGATCAGGCTCCCAACCGGAGCTGATCCTGGTCAGCAACTCACCATTGGCCAAACCGAATCGGATAATAAAGCCTAGATTCCAAAACTATATTTCCGAAGTCCTAACTGGCACTTTTATTCCTGACTACATTCCCCGTGCACACAAGTGCATGATAATACACATACAAACGGGATACTTTTTGCAAAAACTCGCAAACTATCAGGAAGTGCTAAATTTATTCGACGGATTTATATGCTTCTTGACATGTTATGCTATCTCACCCTATGAAATCAGTATTCCAAAAAATTGGGGACATATATACACCAAGTTGCCTTTTATAGTCTTATGTTGCTTTGCATGTCGCATAATCTGTGTTATTAAACGAGGTCAATCAAGATTAGTGCGCACTCAGAAATACGTACTTTATCGGACTTTACAATTTACAACCTTTACCTTTTGAGGTTTTATCTCATTCGTAAACATTCAAACTATAACTCACCATCATTTTATTATGGATTTCCCAATGGTCTTCTTGCAATTTGGTAAGTACAATTCAATTCAATGATGCATAAAAGTGGATTTTTTATTACAAAACTTGTTTGAACATTTCAATTTGTTACAACACAATTTCTTTGAGGGAGGGCTTACAGTTTTATACTCACGTTTGCCTGGTCATGCGGATGGGCCATAAGATGCGTGAGCTGGTCCAGAAAATATGCGATTGCGAGATTTTTAAGTCTCCTGCTTGATTTTTTTAGTTTCCACGAACCTTTGACTCGTGGGTTATTTCCACTCTTGTCACTTATAGTGTCTTTGTTCCAAAAGCAATATGTCCACAAATCTCGCAACTGAAACATTTGTTGAATTTTACCAATGTTAGTAATGTTAGGCGGACTAGCAGAATTAATTACTGCCAAGTGAACCTGAAAACTCCACAAACTTGATGCATGTAGTGCATTCCACGAAATTGCTCAGTCCAAGGGCCACTTTTACAGTTGCAAAAGATTTGTGAACCCTTCTCCATATCCTTTTTTTGTTTTCAGGCACCAATACGATGCGGTACAGTCCCCGACTTCCAGTTTTATGAACAGATCCCGCTAACCCATATATCACAACGATGATGACGAATATCTCAATTACAATTAAAATGTTAAACAAAATGATTGGTAAGGGAATCGAGGAATCCACAGTTGATTTCAACCATTTGAAAGTAATATATGCTGCAGAGATCTGAAAGGTGGAAATATTGAGAGCAACAAAGAAGAGAACTTTGACGTGTGCATCATTGAAAAGGTTGCAAAGGAGTTGTATTCTTCTGTAGAGTAATATATACTCGTTCATTTTTCGTTCCTCGGTAGAGTATTTCCGAAATGCTCTGAAATTTAAAGAAAATACAAATTTTAAGCTTTCAATAAAACTTAGCGATCAATAATATTTTTGTTGTGAACAAATAAAATATCAAATAAACAAAATTACACGCAGAATTAGATGACTTCAACAAAAAGAGATTTCAACTTTTGATAAATCCAGTGTATACTCACCCAAAAAACAATTTCAGTGTTGTCTCCAAGCACATGCACCCAACGTAAATATGCAAAGCAACTACCGTTCCAGCCCTTATGATTGTAACCCATGTAGCGTAATGCAATGAAGCCTGAATGAGTATAGCAGCTATTTTATGAAACTCGGTGGAAGAAGTGGAACATGCTCCAACCATTTGGTTGACCTGAACAAATATGTTGGAATTTGAACATAAAATGAATCCATTTCCGAACCCGAAGAGAATTGGGCAAAACTTTGGAGTAAGTAGAAATCCTTCGATGATAAGTTTGGGAAACTTCCGTTTTGGTAATTGTGCCAAGGATAGGGGCATATTCTTTCCAAATCTACTTTCTTCTTCCAACATGCCATTGATGAATGCTTGACATTCACGACTCTTCGAGATTAGAGGAAGAAGACAAGAAAATGCAGTTGATGTCGCAATCAAATATAAAAAGTTCATGCTCATTTCTCCAAGCCTTCTTTCTTTTTTTCCCATATAAGCGCCATACGAAGACTTTGCAGACAATGCTGACAAAATTAGAGTCCACACTAGGGTTGATTTTGGTACAGGTACAAGTTGCACTTTTCGTAGCTTGGTATCCCATTGGAATGGGAACCCAGGCAAATATTTTGTAAATCTTTTTTGCCTGTAGATTTTTCCAAAGTTATCTATTATGCCAAGAGATGATAGCATGACTACCTTTCTTGTTTGGAAAATTTGAGGATATGATTTAACGCAAATGTTTTAGAAAAATTCAAAAAATATTTCTTCTTGCCCGCTGACGTCTATGCAGCTAAAGAAATTTCAACTTTAATTTTCACTGATGATCCATTTAAGTTGTCTCCATAACATGAAGAAGTAGATTAATTGACAACTTCTCTCGTGTAAAACATCAACCAAATTATAAGACATACCCAATTGGGTAGAATTAAAATAAATTTCAATCGATTGGAACGCCTTTCAGAAATATTATTTAATATTTTTAAAGGAAGGATTAAACTTAAAGTATTTTATTTGTTTCGTTTCACAGTAGGTAAATTTAAATTAGGTAGTAGGTAGGTTTTAAATTCAATTCGAAAGTAACAAAACTTTTGGAATGCTCCATCAATGAAAAAATAGAAACCACCGGTGAAGCTGCCGATAGTTCATGATTTATTTCAACTCCCAAAAAATGTCATAATTGTCGCTTGGTTTCTACTTTTGTTTATGTATGGACTCTAATATGTTTGGTTTTGTTTCAACAAAAACTTAAATTTGTTTTGAGAAACACTGAAACAATTTTTCCAAAACACTACAGCCTTTTACTTGTTTTACCTATTGCTATTACTAGGCAGCTTTGGGTCAACCAATGACTTTTACTTTCTGGTCGGAAGTTGCACCCGTTTTCATTAGCACTTTACTGCTGTTGATTTAAAGCACTAATGCTAATATAATACTGTCTGCATGTCACCGAATTACTTTTTTAAAAACTGGGTCAATCAAGATAAGTGTAGAATCCGAAATGCCATCTTCTTGGCGTGTTACATCGTACTGAAGCTTGAAGTTTTGAAATTTCAATTGGACATGTCCAAATATAATTGGAAGTTTCATGATTTATTTTATCATAAAATGTAAATCAATAATGCCAATGTGTATTTACTATCTTGACTGACTGTATCACTATAGACCGTCATTCAAAATTTAGCAATGTATCTGCGTTTCGTAATGGGTTTAATAAGCTATTTATACATACAGTTTATTCTGGTTTAGAACGCAGAGTTTAAATAAAGCGCGGAGGATCGAAGGGATAAACAGAATAAACCTCGGGACTGATATAGAGAGCGGGTGTAAAATAGAATGCATAATGATCATAGTTGTCGGAGAGTGAGAGGACTCTCCGAGGATTTACAATTTCATTTTTATATGTAAATGTATGTTTGTATAGGATAGGCTATTTGTTGTGAATTTCTCAAATTGCCCCAATCGAATTGTTTTTATGTCATAAAAATTTCCACGCTCTGGGGATTCAAAATATGTAATTTGTTCAGGATTTGACCTTTTCTGTTTCGGTGGAACTACCATACAAAGGTGCCGGTCAAATGCATGGGCGTATATGGCAATGTGTATTTGCAATAGGCAAATCACATTGAATTAGGTATTAGTAGGTAGGTAACGATGCGTAATATTAATATTATATGTATAAGTTTTAGTGTAAGGCATTCACCGCCATAGAGTTTAGGTAGATTTTTCTAGAAGCCGACCGAACGGCGGCATTAGGTTAGGTAGTCAAGGAAAACGACAACAGGCGTAGACTTGTCGTCGTAGCTTTAGTAGAAGTTGTAGTAGTCGGTCAGACTTGGGAGAAGGTAGAACGGCATGGTCAGCCGAAGGAAGAAATAGAATTGTAGAATAATTTCGATTTAATTTGTTTAATTATATCTCCGGTCTGATATAAAGACAATTCTTGTTCATTATCGAATATTAGTTAAGTATTAAACAAACTAGTAAAAATACACCGTTTTATTGTGTTTTGTGCATTGGATTGATTTGGCCCAACACTGCATAATAACTATCGAAGGAATTACAATTTGAACTGAGCTATCAAAGATTCATTTCCTGGTATCCAGTGGCACCGCGCCACATACTTTCCGACAATAGTCATGAAACTATTTGGAACAAAAGGTTCTTGGCGAACTGGGATCAAAACAAAATCACATTAGCAAAGTCGGTCAACAATTAAAAGCAGATTTTTTTGCAATTGATAGCACATAACTTGTCATGGTCTATTTGAAAAGTCTCTTGAGACTCTATTGAACTATAAACTTTCTACTTTTACCTTAAATATATGAAAAAAAGCCAAGAACTGTAAACGTAAAGAAAAGCCAAGTTTAAATAGACGAATTAGTATTTGTAGAATGCAAAGATGAGGGTCCTTAGAACACAACTCGTTTCTTTTAATTGACTTTTGATAATTCAAAATCGTCGGTGCGGTGATCAGTTTTGTACTCGCGTTTGTTTTGCAAGGCTCCGTTCACTATCGTATCGACTGTTCTAGAATATATACGGTATTATATGATATTCGTCTTTAAATTAAAGTAAAACAAAGACCACTTGCGCCCGTAATCTTGTAGCCCATGGGTTACTCGCGCAATTATCAGTTTCCTTTAGTAAGTTTGTTCAAGCAACAATATGTCCACAAATCTCGCTACTGAAAGAAAACACATAATTATCTTCTTTTAAACTTATCATGAAAAGCGAATAAGCGAGAAAGTACTGGCAGTAGTTAACCTGAAAAGTCCAGAAACTTGATGCATGTCGTACATTCTACGAAATTGCTAAGTCCAAACGCCACTTTTACTGTTGCAAACGATTTTTGAACCCTTCTCCACATCCTTGCTTTACTTTCCGGTGTTAATATGATACGGTGCAGACCCCGACTTCCGGTCTTATGTACAGATCCCGCTAACCCATATACAACAACGAGAATAACGAATATCTCGAACACGGTTAAGACATTAAACAAAATTATTGGTACTGGAATCGACGAATCTCCGGTTGATTTCAACCACTTGAAAGTAATATATGCTGCAAAGATCTGAAAGGTGGAAGTATTGAACGCAATAATGAAGAGGACTTTCACGTGTGCTTCATTAAAGAGGATGCAAAACAGTTGTATTCTTCTGTAAAGTAGACCAAAGTCTTTCAAATTACGTTCCGTCGTAACGTATTCCTGAAATGCTCTGAAATACAAGGAGAAGCGACTTATTTGTTTAAACTCCGAAATACTAAATTATATTTTTTGTTGTGAGCAAAACAAACAACAACAGCTCGCATAACGTAAAGCTAAACATTATAGTCTCTGCCTTCCAATTTTGTAAAAAGTTCCCAAAAAAACTCACCCAAAAAACAATTTCAGCATAGTCTGCAAGCACAGGCACCCAATATAGATGTGTAACGCGATAGTTGATCCGATCCTAAAGACTGTAACCCAAGTAGCGTAATGAACTGAAACCTGAATGAATGTGGCAGCCATTCTATGAATATGAAATGTCGTGGAACTGGAACATGCTCCAATCATTTGACTAACGTCAACAAATATGTTGGAATCTGAGCATACAATTAACCCACTTCCAAAACTAAAGAGAATTGGGCAAAACTTAGGAAAAAGTAGAAATGCCTCGATGACAACTTTTGGGAATCTCTGTCTTGGTAATTGCGCCAATGATAAGGGCATTTTTTGTCTCAATTTAATTTCTTCATCTAACATACCATTGATGAATGCTTGACACTCAGATCCTTTTGAGAGTAGAGTTGTAAGACAAGAAAATGCAGACGATGTAGCAATTAAATAGAGAAAGTTCATATTCATTTCTCCAAGTCTTCCCTCTTTTTTTCCCATGTATGCTCCATATGCAGAATTTTGCAGATAGTACGAGCATAATTAATGCCCAGGAACTAGATGATTTTGGTAGAGGTACGATATGTACTCTGCGTTGGATAGCATCCCATCGGTATGGGAGCCACGGGAAATGTTGTAGGATTTTTTGTTGTTTGTAGAGTTTTTCAAAATTGTCTAGCACGCCAAGGGATAACAACATGATTACGTTGCTTGAGAATAGGGAAAGTTGAAAGTTTATTAGGGACATATGTGCTAAAGAAACATTCAAAGAATATTTGTGCGTGCGCCACTGATGCCTATCGCTATAGAAATACAACTTTAATTCCGGCTGAGTAGTTAAGATTTTTTTCAGTTTATAGTGGTTTATTTATGATATGGTGGAGTAGACCAATTGACAGCCTTTTTCGTGTACAATTTGAACAAACTATATTGGCCATTCTTATTCGTATTGCGTAGTGAAACAAAGTGCAATTATCTGGAACATCCCTCCTTCAAATAGCGTTTGATGCTTAAAAAGTACAGATGAAAGCATATTATTCGTCTACGTTCACCGTACGATTCAAAACAGACAAGTTTTATCACTTAAATAGAATAAGGAAAGATTAATAAAAACTGATCGAAACGACTACGAGTAGGTTTTAAAAATCAAAATTTGTGAATTTTGAGAGTATTTTGAAATAATTTGTCTCCGCAAAATTTATTTCAATAATCAGTGAGAAGCCATCATCTGGAATCAGTATATTAACCCTGATTTAATGCACTAAAACTTCAGCCTTGTTCCATGTCGTAGGATTTCCTACTAAACTCGATCAATCAAGGTTATTGTGGACGTATGGACTCAGAAATTCCTTATTTAATTGTTGAAGGTTAGGAAGACTACCCAAAAGAGCCTGTGGTTAAGATATTTTATCATAGTACAGGTCGAAATACACGAAAAAGGTGTTACGAATTATTACGTAGCTGACGTTACCAGTGTAGTATTGGTTTCGATTGCCTTATGTGTGTTCGTAATATACGTGTACGAACTATTCATAGCTCGCGTGGCCACCAAAATTCAATTATCAAATTAGGTGGTCAATAAAGTTGTTCTGTCGAACTCGACCAAATGAGTAGGTAATTTTACAGATCTGATTGAATTTTCCAGGATCAATACCTCGAGTTTTCATATTTTTGTATCCGAATTTGCGTTAGTAGTCGGTAATGTTTATGGTTAGCAAGGTTATTTAGTGCAAAGCAGAGCAAAATGTGCATTGGGATAGGCTTGACCGTCTATTTTTGCGAGTGATAGCTTAATTTTCTGTTCAATGTAGCATATATAGGTGATGGCTCATTCCAAGAATGTGTTAAAACTTTGTTGAATTATGCACTAGTTCGGTCAACTCAATTTATTTATTGCAGTGTGAGGCATTTACGGTAATTGCGTGTTTTTAACTTTGGTACAATTTAATTTACAATAAATGTTTGCAAAGAATTTTCATATAAAAACTCTCTTGCAATACTACTAAAGTTAACATGCTATTATTTTGTCTGTCAGCGTTTACTTACTATAGCAATCACAGATATTAGAGGTTAAGCTCTTTCGTAAGCCGTTAGGCGAATTAATTACAACTAATCATCATTTTGGATCACCATGGTTGTTCCAGCAATTTTTGGAATGTAAAATTTAAATTAAATATATGATACAACGAATTCGGTCTTTTTAGAACACAATTAATCCCCTCCATGGATGTATTAGTTTCCACAGTCCCTTAGCCCAAGTGATTGTCTGTACCTGTACCCAATGACTTACCATTAGTGTCTTTGTTCAAGGAGCAATATGTCCACAAATCTGGCAACTGAAAAACGAGATATAATTATTTTCTTTTATAAGATGTTACTAATGCTAAGCAAATGAATTATTATTCGCAGTAATGAACCTGAAAACTCCACAAACTTGATACATGTCATGCTTTCTACAAAATTGCTCAGTCCAAAAGCTACTTTCACAGTTGCAAAAGATTTGTGAATCCTTCTCCATGTATTTGCCCTTCTTCCAGGAAATAGCACAATCCGGTGAAGACCCCTTTTAGCGGTTTTATGAATTAACCCAGCTAACCCGTACACAACAAGTATTATTATGATTAGCTCAATCATCAACAAGACATTGAACAAAATTATCGGCAATGGAATTAAAGTTTCCCCTGTTGATTTCAACCACTTAAAAACTAAATACGCAGCCAAGATCTGAAACGTAGAGATGATGAAGGCAATGAGAAAGAGGACTTTGATATGGACTTCATTAAAAAGGTTGGAAAGCAGTTGTATTTTTCTGTAAAGTATTGCATACTCTTCTAAACTCCCATCTGCTGTAGTATATTCCCGAAATGCTCTCAAACATGAAAGTAGTGTAATTATTAAAAATGTAACTGAAATTTTGAAATAAAATTTAAAGTGTGCGGGTATGCACATCTTACCTGAAAAATAATTTTAGAATGGTCTGCAAGCACATGCACCCAATGTAGATATGTAAGGCAATTGTTAGTTCCAGCTTTCATAATTACTACCCAAGTAAGATAATGAAATGTAGAGTGGAGAATGATCACAGAAATTCTAACAAATTCGGCGTCATTGGAGCACCCGCCTAACATTCGATTAAACTCCACAAACATGTTTGAATTCGAGCAAGGGATAAACGCATTCCCAACTCCAAAGAGAATCGGAAACATCTGTGAAGTAAGCAGAAATGTACGGATAACTAACTTTGGAAACATCCGTCTCGGCAGCGCATCCAAAAGTAATGGCATCCGCTGTTTTAAGTAAATTTCTTCCTTCAGCATGCCATTAAAAAATGCTTGGCATTCAGGTCCTTTTGAGAGTAGAGCAAAAAGACAGACAAAAGTAGCGGATGTTGCAAAGGAGTAGAGAAAGTTCATGCTCATTTCTCCGAGCTTTCTTTCATTTTTTCTTTGATAGGCTCCATATATCGACTTTGCAAAAAGTGCAGAGATCATTAGTACCCACAACAGTGATGATTTTGAGACAGAATCAAGTTGAACTTTGCGCTGTGCAGCATTCCATCGGTATGGGAACCCAGGGAAATATTGCAGGAAGCTTTGTTGCTTATAAATTTTTCCAAAGCTTTCTAGGACGCCGAGTGAGGACAACATGACTATTCCGTTAATATTCTCAAAGTGGAGAGAAAAACACAAGTAAAAGCTTTAATGCAAAATAACTGCTTTTGAGTTGAATTACGGAATCAGGTCACAGCAAAAGATGTCAAAAATGATATTCTGTCCACCATCTTCAGAATTTACCAAAAAATATGTCATTCTGGTAACGTAAAAGAACGACCCACTTATTGTTTTCCACTTTAAAATATTGGTATTGTGTCGATTAGAGATAAATTTTAAATATCGATTCAATCGCGACGAACTTACTTTGAAAACTTTTTCCTTTTGCTATAGGAAATGACAACAAGCCTTGTTCATGTATTGCTTAGTGTACGCCCTTTCCCTGCAAATGATCAATTGAAATAGCATCTTTCCACCTAAACCCCGTTTAATATGACAGATCAAACGGCCTTTGGGGAATTTCAACATGGCGTATAAGTAAAACGAGTTTGATCAGATATGTTCATTAACCCACCAAAAACCAATCCTAAATAATAAAATGAGATAAAGAGTGGAAAAGGAAGAGCACTGAAAATGTTTCATAAATTATTCTGCAAATTCTTAAGAAGTCAAACTGTTTTGAAGTGCGTTCTTTAAGTAATTGAAAGGTGTTAAAATAAACGTCACCAGTTGGGTAAATAGATTTTGTATACCAAACCAATAAATTAGTTACAAATTCTTTGGAATTATGTCTTTTGTGCCTTGAACTAATATTAGAGCAGACTTTGAAACTTGGACATTAGAGTTGATTCACTAACGTAATAAAGGCGTCGTGTTGTTGTGATACCATGAATGCAACGAGCTCCTCCAACTAATATTTGTAAATGTATTGGCATATGTATCTTCATCTGTTACATTTCTATAGGTTTTACGTAACTAAGGTTCCCTTTTGTTTACGTCTCATTTACAATTTTTCTACATTTCATTTCAAATTAACATTCTGATCCGCGAAACCTCTCGAATAAAAGATGTTTTGGCGTTACACATTTCTTAGGAATGCGTTTTATGCAAAGACTGAACGGATGAGTTAAGCTTGATGTTATCATTACTATATTTCCCTGAGTGTATGTGCTCCTTCTATTTCCGTTTGCTCCAATCATGTTCAAAACAACGTTCTTAAAGCCAGAAACTTAGGTATATAGTAGTTGGCGAATTCAAGAAACATTATAATTAACGATTACCGAGTTGTTAAGGAACATCTACGTAATCAATGATCACGTTGCTCTTACAGAGCTTAGCAAAAGTACTTTTAAAGTAGGTACGTAAAGTAGGATTCTTGGTGCCTAGGTAAGCCATATTATTTAAGCATATTGTAACCGAACTTTTTTTTGCTTGTGTTGGACTATATTTGCAGAAAAATAGTGGCGAAAGCAAACCACTTTCTGATATGAAACAGGTTACTATTAGCTAATTAGGTAGACATGCTTTTTACGTAAAGTGCTTTCAAAATAATGCTACATAAGTAATATGCTCGAAAAGGAAATGTTGATTAATTAATTTAATGCTCATAATGAAAGTCCTTTAGCCTTACTTATTTTAGCACGACATAAACGTGTTCGTAAATTCCTAAATTTGCATAAAGGGATTGAATATCTGAATATCGAAAGACTGTGGAGGTATTAGAATTCAAATCCAAAATGCATAGCATACTAAACTGAGGCATACAATAATCTCTCAAGGCAAAATGTGCTTGGTATTGTTGGAAGACGTGGCAAATAGCTAACAAAATGGACTGGTTTCAGCGTTACTCAAATTAAATTAAGTTGGAGCGTATAAAATTGCCTTGCACAAATCTCGTTAATATCAATTTTCTGTGAAACAGTGTGGTAGTCATCAAAGTTATTGTCATACTTCAAGTTCTCATTTTTAGGCTTGGCTAACGTCCTTTTTAATATCTCCAAAATGATCAGTCGGAGTGTGCCTTTTTTATTCCTTACCGCACTCCATTCAGCCTTTGCGGAAAATCAAACCACATCCTTTACAGTGTTTTCAAATATGAGAAGAAATATGTTAGTGGACAGTATTGAGGTGACGAGATTCGATGATATTCTTCAGCCCTTTTATTCTGAGAAATGTGTGGTTCATATAATCAACTACAGGGGGATTGACATCCCATCACTAAGTTTTCCTGTTATACTGTCAAGATACGATATAATTATGAGAGCTGCAACAACAAAGAAAGTCGATGGTCACGAG
>JAHZMX010005233.1:0-41592 GCA_027743895.1 Seira musarum
TTACTTGAGTGTTGTGATATTCATACCATATTAAATTGACCGAATAATCGCATTACGTACCTATTTAGTGCATACATACTGAAACAAAACAAAATACGTGTGTATATTTGTTTGTAAACAAAGACTAAACTGATGAGGACAATGGTAATGTAAGTGACAATCTGACAAATGACTTACGTTTTATTCATTTTCTCCAACTTTTTTCCCGGCGTTGAAATTGAAAATATGAATCCAGAAACTTGAAACAAAACGTCGTTGCGTTGCTGGGAAGGCAATAATAATTGAATGCAATGAATGCAATGATCCTTTGAATGATACTTTGTTCTTGTTGCTGCTCCATTCATTCATGTGCATGGCCATCATGTCAAGTTCTAAATCTACTCCTGTTCATTTCAACTTTGTCCTCTTTGAAACTGACGATGAGAAAGCACAAGTACATACAAATCCTTTGTACTTTTTGCTTGTGCAGTTTTTGCTTTTAGATTCATGCAAACCTACCAGCATTGTTTTGTTTGCAAGTGCACGTTTACATTTTCATTCATTTACCAGTTTACATATCAACCAAGCACGGAAATGTAATTCCGGGTCCGGAGGACAAATCTTTTGTTTTGAGAAACGCATACCATTTTCGGCGAACTTAGTTTAGTAAAAAAAGGGCGTTTTTAACTACATGTTTTGCAGTTAACTTTGGTTACGAAGAAAAGGGCTGACACGGGAGACCGTTAATTCTAATTATAACTAGCTTTAACTTTAAAAGTTGGTACTGTTTGTTAAACGGTCCGTTAGATCAGTCATCATGTCTTGGGCATCATCGGACCACTCGGATTGTGAATCTGATTGTAGTAGTGGAAGCACCTGCGAATTTTGCAGTCAGTGCGATAATGATGACTTGTCTTCTGAATTCAGTAGTGGAAGCAGTTCTGAAATCTGTAGTGAGTGCGATGGTTATGGCACACTTTCAGAAATTAGTAGTGTTTATGACCAATCGTCTGCACTTAGCGATAATATGAGTTGCCATAGTAATGTCAGCAGTGTCTCTTCAAATGAGAGTAACAGTTATCCCGTATCAGTATCTGAAGTCAGTAGTAGTAGTTGTTTTGATCCATCACACGAAGGTTGCAATGTCGAATCACCATCCAAAGTTTCGCACAGATATGATCCAATGGAGTTTTGCGTTGGTGCAGGGTATTCGGACGTTAGCACTACAGGCACACCACCCGTATGTAACCAATGATTTGTTGTCTCAGTTGTCTTGATTTGTGCCTGGTTCTGATTGTTAAAATCAATATTCCATAATTGTCGTAATTCTAAACCATACTTCATTCATGCTTCACCTCTGTGACTTGTTGGGCATGGCCTCATACTAAAAAACCATTTACTCATTAAAACCTATTAGGCATGATAAGAATTAATTATTTTAATTTTCCTTATTAGCAGGATGAATTTGGAGGAGAAGGAGTTGACCTGTATGATGATGTCATAACTAATTCTTCGAGTGGACGACGTGACTCTGAAAGTGGGGATGGCGCTCCAGAATCCAGCCCTTCAGCTGCCAGTACAACCCCTAACAATGTATCTGCTAAGACTAACTCTAATGATCATAAAGAAGGAATCCAGCCCCTAAGGAAGCACCAAGTTTACATTGGAAACTTGACTTGGGTATGAATATTGTGTCCACTTACGCTATTTTCTATATTTATTTTATGTAAGCGTTGTTTGATATAAATGATTGATGACAACTTTAATACTATTCCCCTTTAGTGGACATCTGACAAGGATATTCAGGATAATCTGCAAGACATTGGTGTATCTGACTTTGTGGAAGTTAAATTTTACGAGAATCGAGCCAATGGACAGTCGAAGGGTTATTGTGTCTTAACTGTTGGTTCAGAAACTTCTCTCAGAAATATACATGACAAGTTGCCGAAGAAAGAAATTCACGGCCAATTACCAGTTGTAACGCCTCCGACAAAGCAGGCTTTGAACCAGGTTATTATGGAATCCGTGTCCTTGACCTTGAAACTTGTAACGTTTTATGAATTAATCAATTCCGCTCATCATTTACATTTTTTTATTTACAGTTTGAGGCGCAATCAAAGACCCGCCCTTCGCAAGGTAATCAAGGGAATCAGGGAAACATGAACATGAATATGATGGGTCCGAGAGGACCAATGGGCCCGATGGGTCCTCAAATGGGAGGTATGGGTATGGGATTCGGGCCTAGGGGTATGATGGGAATGGGCCCGATGCGAGGTGGTCCACGTGGTCCGCCAATGGGTACACCTCCACATCCGCACAGGAACATGGTTCCAAATCAGGGTCCTCCTGGAAATTACAATCCTCCGCCTGGACGTCCCCCTATGGGCCCTCAATCATTGCCGCCACCTCCTGGGCCTCCTCAGAGGCCACCTCCGGGAATGAACATGGTAATTTGATTATGGTTGACATGGTCACACTCAGTCGTTGATTGGTTACAAATTTCAATACAACGCGAGGAATGTCATGAGCAACATTTCATTTTTCATATTTTTTGTAATGCGTAAATAATTGAAGATGCAACAACCTCCACAGCCCATGCCTCCGAGAGGACCAATGCATCCACCAATGATGGATGCTAGAGGACCTCCTCCTCGAGACTGGAATAGGCCACCAAGTAATAATTACTTTTATCTATTTTTATCTATTGCGAAATTCTCTATGAAACATATAAAACATAATTGCATGGATAATACTTAATTTTGCAATTTAGTGAATTCATATCCACCTCCTCATGGACAAGCACCTTTACCTCCACCAGGTCCGGGTGGCCCCATGCCAGGACCACCACTCCGTGGAGGCCCACGTAAGTTAAAGTTCAGCTTTAAAATTTTCATGTATTGTTGATTTTGTGAACTATAATCATAAATTTGTAACATATTTGGGATTTGTTTTTCAGCTCCCCAAATGATGGGCGGTGCGCCACCTCCAGGTGCTCCAGCGCCTCATATGAATCCTGCATTTTTCAATCCACCTGGACCTCCTGGCCCACCACAAGGCGGTCCTCCACCTGGATATGTTTCTGGATCTCCGAATGCTCGGGTAAGGTTCTCAATGAAATTTTCAGGTTTTTCGTCGTAAAAAATTCTAGGATGTAATTGAATACGCAATTTCGTGTTCCATTCCAGCCACAGCCTGCGAATAATTATCCTCCTCCTATCGAGCATAGAGACGTCCCACAAATCAGCGAAGCAGAGTTTGAAGAGATAATGAGCCGAAATCGAACAGTGTCAAGCTCTGCGATATCTCGTGCTGTCGCTGATGCAGCTACAGGTAAACATAAGTTCATAAATTCACTTAAATATGCTTAGCAATTCTCTTTCTCAATTTACATCAATAAAATTCTGATTTCAACAGGTGAATTTGCTAGCGCTATTGAAACTCTGGTTACTGCTATATCACTCATCAAGCAGTCAAAAGTGGCCAATGATGACCGTTGTAAAATACTGGTCAGTTCATTGCAAGATACCCTTCATGGGATTGAGACTAAAAGTTATGGACGCAGAGGTACCTAAATATACTTTTGTAGCATTTAGCTTTGAATTAAGGAGCCCAACCATTTACTCTATTCGTATTTGCCATAATATTGCAGAGCGATCTAGGTCGAGGGAACGGGATAGGCATCGACGAAGTCGGCGGGACAGATCTCGTAGTAGAGAACGTGATTACAGAGACAGAAGTCGTGAGCGTTATGATTACTATGCTAGGGAACGGTCAAGGAGTCCTAGGGAAAGAGAGTACAGGGAAGGAAGAGAAAGGTATTATCCAAGACAAACAAATGTACTCCTTTAAGACTAGCAATGCAATGCTATCTTGCTTCTCTTCAAAAGTTATTAATCATTTTGACCGTTGTCCACAGCAGCAGTAGCCGTTACTATGAGGAAAGGGATCGGTATCGTGAGAGAGATGCTCGAGAACGTGATCGTGAAAGGACTAGGTCAGAAGGGGACAGAAGTAGAGAGAGAGAACGTGAACGGGAGCCTTCGGAGAGATCTGAAATACATCGAGCAACACGTCACTAGTATTTGCAGCATGAGAATAATACTTTCTTGTTTCTTAGTTAGCATAATATTATTACATGTACATGTTATAGGAGTTAGCAATTGTATGTATACTGCTGAGTTGCAGACAAAAATATCAGTTATTCTTTTCTAATTGTTTTTATTAGATTAAAAACAAGTTTTAACTTCAATAAAGCATAATAAAGTATGAATGAATTGACATTGTTTATTATGTTATTATTTCCCATTATTATCTTTACACATTTTCGTTTATTTCGCTCTTGTACATTGTAGGGAAATACAACATAGAGATAATAAAATGTTAATTTTTAGTTTTTCATTGATTGTTGAATGTATAAAAATTAAGTATTTTCCTAATCATCTACACATATGACAATAATGCACACTTAAAAGATTTTTTAAACATACAGATAAGAACTGGTAATCTATTCATGGACTTCAGCGTAGCAATGCGCGACAACAACGCTTAGACAGATGATAGGTAAGGGTTTAATCAGATATACCGCAGGTTATCATTATTATAACAGAGAAATAAGATGAAGTATGCTGTTACTCGGAGAATCTCATTGAACTGTTGTATAATCTTTGGACAGATTTTGAAATCTTCAATTTTTGAAACTATTCCAACTGAGTTGTGAACAACGTTAGAGACTGATGAATAACTTTCTACATACATATTATTTAAAGAATATTTTACATTCAAATTTGCATAATAATCTAAGTTTGAGATAGGAATAGTAAATGAAGAGAAAGGTTACTGTTACTCAACAGATTGACTAAGTTTAGCAAACCAACCACCTAAGCCTAAGATGAATCATGATACCCTTAATTGTGTGTTAGTGATGAAATCTCAAGTTTTAACTCCTTCAGGACCAGAAATCACTGTGACAGCATCTTCAATGTCCATCTTATCGTTACCATTTTTAGCCCACTCATCCAGATTGTCAAGTCCATTAGGCTGCTTCTTGAGTTCTGCTTGCTCCTTCTGTTACAAAATTGGACGTTAAATCAAGAACTAGATTAGTAAAAGCTTATGAAGCCTTCTATAATAAAAATTGGATTTAAATACATTGTCGAAACTTACCGCAGTATCAAGCTTTGCGAACTTCTCGAACATTCGTGAGTACACCTGTTTCTCACGCTCTTTATGCTGCCGAATTAGTTTATCACAAACCGTTAGTTGCTGGCGTGCAGCTTTGTTGTCGGGTTCCAACTCAAGAACTTTCAGAAAGTCTTGCTTAGCATCTTCGGCCTCCTTAATACCAATATTGGCCAATCCACGACGGTAAAATGCCTTGGCATTGTTTGCATCCAACTCAATAGCATCATCAGCGTGACGTTTCGCCACAACCGGCTCATTCAACTTTAGATGACAAAGTGCTTGGTTTAAGTACGCTGCCAGCAGCAGCGATTTTCGAAGTTCTTCTTGCTCACCCTCCAACACTATTAAATAAAAATAGTAAATGAAATGGATTACATGCCAATATTGAGTGATTCAACTTCAACATAAGTAATTGTATTTATAATCTTACTGGCTTCAGTCTTCAAATAAGCAACAATGCTTTTGTACTGACGTGCAGCGAGGAAATACTTTTCTTCTTTGAAAAAATTAGTTCCCTTCTCCTTTGCTTTTTTAGACGCTTCAATTTTCTCCATAGGATCCATTTGCCAGGCTTCACGATTCTGTAATTAAATTATTATAAAAATATAAAAATAATCCTTCTTACTTTATATTAAATTAAAGATAATTCCTACATACGTATTTGTTAGTTTTAAAAGGGTTCTTACACGTTCAAAATTCACCAATTCAACAACATAGTGAACAGTGGCATCAGGTGGAATATTATATTCTTTCGATCCGGCAGAACCAAATCCGTATTTAGGACCAATGGTTAAAAGAGACTTTTCCCCATCGCAAAACTTGAAGAGAGCCTTCTCTACTCCATATGGAATGTTGGCTTCAGATCCTTCCCCGAGAACGAACTCAACTTCTCGTTCGTCAAATACTTTACCATCGTATTTGCCCTGGAGTTTGACTAAAACAGGAAATATTTTTTTTAAACTTCGCTCAGAAACAAAAAATAAAACCATTTGCGAATAACTACTTTTTAAGGACATCAAATGTACCTTTGACAACAGATCCCTCATTAGGATTGAGGTACTTGGTCTTCCCAGTAACTAGCTTTTGTCTTAGCAAACCCCCGGATTTGGAATTCGTTAGATCTTCAGGTTTAAAGCTAATAAGTTCAACCTTTAAACGAACATAAGGAAAACCGTAGGAAATTAGTTCTAAAATTGAAATGTCTAAAAAACTTCCATTTTTTGAACGTACCTCGAAAATAAGAGTGGAATTGGGAGGTATTTTTCCACATTCTTTTGCGCCATAGCCAAACTCGGGATGAATGTAAAGTTTGCAACGTTCTCCCTTTTGCATAGTTGCAACACCTTGTTCCCATCCTTTGATGACCTGGCCTAAAATTATAAAAAAAGATACACCTCTCAGTTATTTGCTAAGAACATTTTCATATTTTGTCCCTAATCCCTAAAAGATTCATGATTATTACCCTCGCCAAGTACGAAAGAGAAGGGCTTTCCCCTGACATCACTTCGATCAAATTCTGTTCCATCCGGAAGCGTTCCTACATAGTGCACTTGAACTTCACATCCCTCGGTTGGTCGTTTGTCATCACCCTCTTCTCCCGGTGACAAAATCTCTTTGTACAGCTTTTCACAATTGTCTTTCGACACGTCAACGCATTTTTCATTGATGAGGGTCTTCAAAATGTTTTCCCCCGAAGTGTCCTCAACTACCATTCCCTCCATCGTTGTTTGTTGTTTCTATAATTTAAGAAATACAAAATGTGATGAATGATGAAGTACTTTCTCCTTTTCATAGAATTTCAATCAGTTTTCATACCTAATTTTTTATTGACCTAAAGAGTCGCTTAAGTAATGATTGAGTTTGGTTTATGATGACAGGTGACAGTGAGATAAACAGAATTAGCTATTCAGTTGAAAACTTGTGAGATCAAAATAATAAATTTCGAACAAGTTTATATTAATCACTGATAATTGAACTGACGTTTAGTGGTATCACTTTGAATTGCTGCTATTTTAATTAACTCCCCACAATCGGAACAAATGAACAATAAACTGCGAAACAGTTTTTTACGACTATGTTTTGGCTTTACTCACTAGCTCACTACCGTGTTTTCCCAATCGGCATCGGCAATCCTACTTGCTCGTTTTTATGTTTCTTTCTACAAATTTCTGGAACTCTTGCCTGTGTTTCGAGTCCTATCTACAACCTACCAGACAATCAATTGCGTATGCTTTCCTACCGTAAAGATATAATTGGTTGGGGCATGTTGAGTCGTGTGAACAATTGGTTTTGTAGCTCAGGGAAGTGATGTAATGCAATGAAATAGTGGACGACGGAAAGCGTGATACATGAGCATACATATAGAGACAAAGACTTCTTTTTGCTTACGATTGGGTACAGCAAAATGACAAAACTATATATAATGCATGTGCCGTTTATGTCATCCCTTTAGCTGGGTACGCACGCCCTGTGGGGAGAAAGGAAGTTGTTAAAAACGTCATCAATGGCCTGCCTGTACTCGGGACTATAGCACCAGCACAGTTCCAAGAGGTATCTGAATTTCCCAGCTATAATTGGTTGCGAGGAGAATTAAACTACTAAAATACACCATGACCGCTTAGAACTCAAAGAAAAGGTTTGAATGGTGCTACCCCCAATTACCAAAAGCAAAATACATCGGGTTTTATGACGGATCAAACTCGGTAAATTGAATAAAATGGCGTGTTTCGCATTTATTTATTTTTTTCGCCTCGCAAAATAAACTTCCAATTGAAGTATTTAAAACGGTTTTCACCATTCCATTTTGCAAGGTCTTGGAGACAAATCTGTATTTTTGTAAAAACAATCATTCCATTCCCTCAAAATTTCGCAATTTTGGATTCATTCAAAATATAGGTTCATAGGTTGTACTATACTATATGTACGTTTTACATTGGAAGTCTGAAGAGACCATTCACTTTTTTATTAACACTTTTAAAAATGCTCTCAATTCCGAGCCCCGCTGTAAGGGCATTAAAAATAAACATACTTATAAATAGCATACATCCTCGTAACTACTTAAAATATGATATTTTGGTTTCATTATTTCATGTTCGTAAAACAAGACAATCTGTACCCGAATCCCAATGCTCGTGCATAACTCGTGTTGCTGCAAAAATTACCTTTCTCCGTTTTCCTGAGCCCGATAATAATACGGGCCAAATTGTACGTTGCCAATGAAACGTTCCAAATTCTAATCTATGCTAACCAACCGTAACTTATCGATTCGATTTCCTTAATTTTTTAAGGAACTTGCATTTGTTTCTCCAACTATTAGGCATGAGGAACAATTATTCTTTTGTAAAACGAAGGTGAAGGTGATCAAGATCATTAGACATCATTCCATTAAAAACCCGGATCATTAAACACTGTTTTGCTTTTTGAACTAATAATACGTAAGCAAATCATTTCGAATTTCAACTGCTCAACTTCCTGCATAAAGATTTTTTATACCATTGAATAACAATTTTTAACAAATTCTTATGAGTTTTCATACTTTACCTTTATGGCTTAAGCTTAATGCATCACGTGGCTGAATCTTTGAAATTGGTTTGATCAGACGAATTATCTTTACAATATCATCCTCATCATCATCATCATCTAAAAGTGCAGAGAAAAGCTCTTGCGTTAGCAAACATTTTTACATGAGAACTTGCACTTTAAGATGTTACTAGATGCACATTATATTACGAAGCAGTAAATGAATTATGAAAAATAAAAAAAACTACACTTTTTAAACCACCTTTCTTTTGCAGTGAATGAACGAGCAAGTTTCCTGTTTGTTCAACATTTTATTTGATGTACATACCAAGCTGTGTGGTAACAGTGCAGTTGGTATAAGTAACGAGTGATCAAATTTCCTTCATGATGATGCGATCATTGTACGTTTCATTTCATAATCTAAACTGTCAAATCTCATCATGAAAAACTGGTTTTAACGAATAAAAAATATGGAAGTTCATTGTCATGGACTTGTGTGGGTATTTACCTCACCTCCGTATTCTTACCCACTCTGATCTGATGCTTTCTTTTGCTGGACTTATTGGTATTACGAATCTTACGTTACGAAAAAAAATCCATTGTTTCGCTTCGATAAGATTTTTGCATTAGCTTGCAATTTTAATCCTTCAGAGAGCTTCACTTACGAGTCACTGTCTCATTACTGCAGTGGGGACTGTTTTTTTTTCTGTGGTTTCTGCAAAATATTTTATTTTTAATATTGATTTCAATTTTCTATAGACCAAGATGAAATACATATTAGGGGTAATATTTGCATTGGCGTTAGCCGATGCACATTTTAATATTCAATTTGAACAGTTTTCCCCACAATGGCCCCGTATTAATGAATCAGGTAACGCAATACCAGAGTCCCCGGAGGGAACGGAATCTATTACTGACAATCCAGACAACAATGGCGCATTATTTGACGAAGTCGCTGGCGTTCCTGGACCTGCAGCACCTTCGACTGGTACATATTGATTTTTGATAAACTCATGAACATTCCTTTAAATCTTTGGCAATTTATTTCGCACTTCAGACAAACGTCCTCCTGTCAATGCAAATGGAGCTGTGGAGGCCAGGGCTGAGGATCTTTCTTATGGATACACTCCCGGTTATTGCCGCTGTATTAATAAATACTACTGCTTTGGGGCCAATTATCAACGAGAGAGAGTACAGCGGGCTGTGAACACTGTTAGCTTAAAACATTTTTTACGATAGCAATTAAACAAGCATAAATAAAATAGCTACTAAATGTTTTGTGGGCAATAAAGCCACATTTAATGGATTTGTCCATTTCGTGAAAATAGCCACCATGCCGAAACAGGGACGAAGTTATGTGCTGTCTTACCAGTGGTCCTGGGTGCGGTGTACCAGCCAATTTCCCATATTTCAACCCCTATCCATTATATGGCGAAGTAATAAAACATTTTTTTTAAATCCGAAGCCGAAATTACATTTTTTACGAACAATGTGTAATTGTCAGGATCATTACGTTTCAGGCTAATTTTGGGGATCATCCTTGGACTGCATTGGTAATGGATGTGAATAACCGAGTAATTTATGGATTGGGAATAACTATCGCTTGGAGAACCGTGATTACAACCGCTCGTAACGTTGCTGGATACTCGTACGATTCATTTGTTGGAATTGTAAACATTTTTTTAAACGACGAATGATGACAAAACTTGAAAAATGTTTGGTTACAGTGGCAGTACTTTGAAAGTCAGACTTGGAGAGTGGGACCTTTCTTCTAGCGATGAACCCTTTAAGCCTCAGGAGGTCCCCGTTAGCGAAGTCGTTATTCATCCAAAATTTAATCCAAAAACTTTCCAGAATGACATTGCAATTCTGCGTTTAGCCTCAAATGTAGACCTTAGCTCTGTTCCAAGTATTCGTTCTGCATGTTTGGCTCGGCCTGAGGAAGCATTTAAGTACATCGGGGCAAAGTAAGTTGCAGTTGCAAGCAATTGTGAGGTCTCGCGATCAAACTCTCAAATGAATTCGGACGTTTGACTTGTAAATTTTAATGTAGGTGCCTAGTTGCGGGTTGGGGATCACAGCCATCAGCAAAGGAGAGAAAGATCAGACAAGTCACACCACAACAGTCAGACAATTCTGGTTCTGGTTCCCAAACTCAGAGCCGCAACATTCTCAAGGAAGTGGACATGGAAGTCTTGGACGGCCATGTTTGTCAAGAGGCTTTGCGCAGAAATGTCGGAAATCCTGAATTCTTTTTAGATCAAACTAGTTTCGTTTGCGCTGGTGGTGACGCTGGAAAAGGACTATGCAGGGTTCGTAAATCTTTTCTTTCCTTCAGAAATTATTATGTATGTAGTATTTTTTTGTTGAGAATTTGCAATTAAATGATGTCTTTAAATAGGGTGATGAAGGTGCTGCCTTAGTTTGTCAGGAAAGGAAGGATGCTCGTTACACACTAGTTGGGATGGCCTCATGGGGTACGACATGTGGACAAAGTGGATTTCCAAATGTTTTCACAAACATTGCAAATTATTACGACTGGATCAAAAGTGTAGAGCCTGGCATTGGGCAATAAAATATCTATTACAAAAGGGGGCCTTAAAATTGAGCTCAATTTTAAATTAAAATCATCCGAACATAATTACCATGAAAAAGATCCAGTAAAAATCATCTTAACTAAATAAATGTCATTGAAATGGTAAATTTATTTATTGTATTTATGAATTTGTAATGAATAAATAAAATAAATATAAATGACTAAAAAGAGACAGGAAACACTATGGAAATTTTCCTTTGCCGTTAACGCTGTTAATAATTGCTTGCCATTTCATTTCCTTTGACTCGCATAATTTATGCTAATAACACTCATAAAACACTTACATCTCTCATGGCAATGAAGATGCGACATGATTTCCTTTTGCAGAAAACAAAGTCATCTTCAATCTAATTTGCGTTATAAATACATTATGCATTTTACAAAAATTTCACGCTGGCCTGACAATGAACGTTGCATTGCAACCTGTAATTGTTCTTTCAGATAATATGTGCAAAAGACAAAAAAAAATATTTTGATGAATGAATGGAAAAGGGAGTGTTTGAAAAGTAGATCCTTTACTTATAATGATCTCCAGAATTAAGATTTCAAAGAGGAAAGGCTACAGTTTGTTCTGCTCATCAAATAATACCAAAGATTTTTTAGGCAAATAAATAATCAGTTACACCTTATAAGTAAATCGCATTTAACCACACCATCTCACCAGGCTGAGTTGAGCAAGGTTACTTCTCAATAGCAATAATAATGAATAAGGCACTCACTCATCGTTTGCACGCAAAATTGTATACCATTTTAAAGATATTTTTTTTGGATTAGGAAGACTTCTCAAAGAAAAGTCATAATTATAAGGTGAGATGATAGCTATATGGCATGGCACATTTTTTTCCCTAGCTGGTGTGATGTCGATGTCGGGTTTTGTGTGATGTAATTCTTTTGATGCCACAGAGTCTGGCGTGCCTTGCATACGAAAGTGGGTTCATCCGTTTCGTTTGTAAGTGCTTCAATCAATTTTTTTTACCCCAACTAAAAATAAAATTAAGACGAAGAAAAAGGGTATTCCACGGAAAGTACGCGGTTGGACTGGACAAAAAAATATGTGCCGATATATAAACCTTTAACATTCGTATAAAGTCTTGAGGGCACGGTTTGCCCATTTAGATGTATTGTATTTTGTACGTTTTATAGAAAACTATCTGACTTGATTTTGAATGATCCTTACTTAAAACTAGTCGGCTCTCGTGCGTTTTTTTCGACACATTTTTTTTGTCTAAAATGACGAGTTGAATTGTTGCTGTGGTCTATGGATCAGCACATGCATGAAAATTCTCAATGAAAAGGTTCGAAAAAGCAAAGGTAGTTAATGAAATTTATAGTTCCATGCTTTTGTCAGGGAAAATGTAGAATTCGGATTGCTGTGAAAAGCACATCGCACTTCGTTGTTGAAAAAATGAACTATGGTGGCGAGGTGAATTTTTCATGAAATGCTCTATTGATATCAAAAGGGTGTTACCTTGTAGCACAACATCACATTCATTCGACCTGTTGACGGAGAAGTTGAGATGAAACAAGTCATGATTCAACTTATTTTATTCGCCAAACAAAAAAGCAATATTAATAATTTCCAGATCTCATGCGATCTCCAAGCTTCATTCAAAAAATCAACAAAAAATGGCAGTGCGCATGAATCAGCATAAAACACGAAAAATTATTATTATATCTTGAAAATTAATATGCATATCATCACCGACACACGCAGATCATGGTTTGTGTTTGTACTTAAGTAAAATGATTAATTAATTATGATGATAACTTTTGTATCGTTTTATAATAACCCCTAACACCACTACCACCACCACGACCATTATCATCATCACCATTACTCAGGATCAAAAAAGAATAAATCCTTAAGTTTACGTGTTAAATATCTTGTTGCTCTTCTGATCTGATGATGAGATTATGAAACAAGGGCTAGTTTAAGGAAACAGGAATTTTTAGAAGGTCACCAATTCATTCATTTGCAAAACATTTTCTTCGTTTGTAAATTAAGTAAAATGATTAATTAATTATGATGATAACTTTTGTATCGTTTTATAATAACCCCTAACACCACTACCACCACCACCACGACCATTATCATCATCACCATTACTCAGGATCAAAAGAGAATAAATCCTTAAGTTTACGTGTTAAATATCTTGTTGCTCTTCTGATCTAATGATAAGATTATGAAACAAGGGCTAGTTTAAGGAAACAGGAATTTTTAGAAGGTCACCAATTCATTCATTTGCAAAACATTTTCTTCGTTTGTAATAATAATCTTTGAATATTGAAAACTTGCACTCATTTAATGGCGGTATGAATGAGACCTTTTTTTAAAAGTAAAAATGTTAGATAATTTTATTCCTCGTAATTACTGCACAATCTGTAATAAACCCAAAATCACACATCTTGTCAGATCGCGTGCAAAGGTACGTCATCCTATTTATTAAAATGTGTGCTCACCTCCTAATCATCTTAAAAAGGGTTATGTTATGATGACGATCGTATTAGTCAGTCAACTCATTCATTTTTGCCGTCATTCAGTCTAGAATTTCATGTGAAATATTTAATCGCATCAATGAATGAGATAATAATTTGCTTAATAATTAAAAATTCCAACGGACGATGGATGTTTTATGTTTTCTGGAATCTAGTTTTTGGAGGGGAAAAAATTAATAATTTGCATGGTGCAATTACAAGCTCACCTGCGAACCACAAAATAACGAGAAGATTGAATGATGAGAAACTGCGTACATACATCGTAATATCCCGGATTTCATCGTATTTTTTCAATAATTAAGTAAGAAGACTACCTGTTTCATAATGGAAATTCTTTTGGTTATTTTCAATTAGCCTGACTTTAGTCAAAATAAATATTTACATAACCCATAGATTAAAAGTTGGGAAGCTATATAGTAGCTACCTTAATAATTTGACAATGAATTTTGCTTAAGCTTTTTTAATTATTCTAAAATTGTTATGCCTATACATATATGCAGCAATACCATAAATAGAAATTGGGATGTGCCAGTTTTGTCACAAAAAAAAGAAGTTTTATAGTTAGTAATTTAACCAACTTGTTGTTGGGTATGTACTTAATGTGGAAGCTTCATATATTTTTAAAATAGACGTATTGTACCACAAACACATATTTCTCATTTGAAATCTTGGATCTTGGTTGTAAGTAAGTAGTACACAGTAAGGTGTGTGCTTCAAAAATAATTCGTATTCGTGAGCTCAAGATTAGACTTGACGGGTAAAGAAAGCAAGGACAAAATAAGGTTCGCTATAAATTGCTCACACTTTTCGTACATGTAATTCGTACTCACCGCACTACTTTATGCTACCTAAACTATACTATAGGTATGGATTATTGTCGTCGTGAGACGATTATAATTATAGTCATCCAATCCAATCCAATATAGTATGCATTTTTAAAGTCGGATGATGACTCCAAGACCTAGACCAACCTTCCTCATTTAGTTTTCAGGACCATTCTCCACATTAATGAAAATGATGTTTTCTATTTCTACTAATATCCAAACGATCTTTTTTTTCTCCCAGTAAACTTTATCGTTAGTCATCTTCTTCTTTATATCATAATGTATCTTGTTTTTAGGAGAAAATCTTTTTCATAGATCATCAAACATAAGATCTCTGACAGGTGACTTTTTTTTCTGAAGGAAAAAACCAGTTTTCTGTCCAGAATAACTACATACACATAATTAACTCAGCGATTCTAAACATTCTGACAACTGTTTAATTTTCAATCTTCTCTCACCCATGTTATGTTATGTTCCACTTTAATTCAATGTAAAAATGTGTTTTATGGAGTTTACCAAAATATATTGCAGGATGAAATGAAATGACAAACTGCATTAAAATTTTATTCAACTCCCTCGCTTCACTCATTTATTTTTTTTTCAAAGTTTGCTTCAGACTTCTTTTTCATTCTTCGGTAAATAAATAAATAAGCGTCTGGAAAATCTAATTCGTTATTCTTGAACTGGCACATAAATAAACAAATAAAAACAAAATATCTTGAAACCAGAAATGTGCTTCTAATTCTAATCTTCCCTAATACCATCTTTTCTTTCTCGCATGTGCAAATTTTAATAAAACCAAAAATATGCGTTGTCTGCAAAAATGAAAATAGGTAGAACGTTTTCGCTTGATGATGTGATGTGAGATTGTGGTGATGGTGATGATAATGATGATGTTGATAAAGCGGCGAGACTTACTGTGCAACTTCGCCCTCTGACTTCTATCTCTATCCTTTGTTGCCATTCTATTCTCTCGATTGCTAATTCTCCCATCAATAAATTACTACTGTGGGGGACCTCTCCTTGTCTTGAATCGTATCCTTTATCCGCAAAATAATGTATGAATGTGGAAAATGATACCTCCTAAAGTTGTCCTATTGCTACCGCATCTCTCGTGCAATCACCGCAGCAGGTGTCTTCTTCTCCTCTCGATCTCGGTTTAATTGTCAGACATTCCGGCATTTATCTTCAAAAAGAACAGACAGACCGACGACGTCGTCGAGTCGATCCAGGATGGACTTAACTCGTCGACTGGAAAAGAAGACGAGGGAGAGAGAGCGAAAGACGCGATAATTTTGCAATGATTTTCGGTTTCAATGCCCTTTTCCCCTTCTCCAATTTCCAAAGAAAGATAAAGTACGTACCAATGTTGTACAGGTTACAGATGATGTGATTACAAACAACTCTTAATCATCTCATCTTCACTTATTACCTGTTTCCCCCTTTTTTCAGGTACCTAACGCCAATGAAGTGGTCTTCAGACAAACATATTAACATCTCGTATGATTTCATTCTTGCCACACACACACACATGTAACATGCCATTAAACAAGGATTTAAACACAAAACTGGAAACATTTTCTCGGATTTTCTTACAAAAAAATGTTGTTTTAATCTGAGGCTTAAAAGTCAAGTACATGTCCATTTGTTCGTCTCACTCCAAAAAATTTATGGGTCCGACAAGGTGGTTTCCCAAATCCAGTCTAATACTTGTCTAGGATTTTTCTCTCTTTTTATGCCTCTGTGACATGAAATAAATGGACTGGGACAAGTCAAACCTGCCCGTTTCGCCATGGTTTTCACTAATTTATTGTTGTGCTTTTTACCTGTTTTCCACTAAAAAAAATTAAAACCACTTACTATCCATCAACCAACTACTCCTATCACTACCATCAACTCTATAGCAACAGCTCCGACCTTTCCCGTTATAAATCATTCCGTCAATCTTCACTTTAGGGGAAATAAAGTATGCGGATTAAAAGAAAATACTTTCATTCTAGAAAAGTCAAATTTTTCCTGAAATGTCACCACGATTTCCATGAAATACCATAAGAACTTATGACTTTGCTCGCACATATAGTTCTTTCGAGCTCTTGACCTTAAACATAAAACCAACATCTCGATTCTCAATCGGCCGGGCTGGCCGTGCCGAATCAGCGTGAGGCAAAACAAATGCAATAAAAACATGGTTTTTTGGAGTTGGCTAAGCTGGTAACAAAACAAGATATTGGAATCTATTAATAAATTAAGCAGACTTGTTTCCAGAGGTTATTATTCTGGATAAAGACATGCGCGACAATATGCCTATATGCCTTGTTTCCTCTTCATTTGCATAAATTTGGATACATTGATTCACTTTTCTTAAACGACCGACTCGACCGACTGGCAACAACTCCAATAAAATAAAAAGTAGGTAATTCTAATTCTCAAAAATCCCAGCAACATCATCATCATCATATGTTGTTGGGTAGGGTTAGGTTTAGGTACCCCCGAGGGAATTAAATGCTTCAACGACAATAAAACTCAAGGCAAAAAAACAGAGATTCCCACATTCCCATTTTTCTTAATTTTTTTCTACCCTTTATATAAGAACGTTATGTATAAGATAATTATATTTATGGTGACAAGAGTGACTCATTCGCCCATGAGTTGTAATTGTTGTATAAGCTCCAACTATCACAAATGATACATGTGAGATTCCTTTCATGAAAGCCATCATCACTGTGTATTTATTTCTTGCGTTGTTTTAATGAAGAATGATGTTCTCTCTTTTTTTCAGAACCACTGTATCAAGGCTTGTTTTACAGCTCTGTAAATTTGCACAAAAAAATATTAATCTTAAAAAAAATCTGAATCTGTGAAAAAAATTTAATGAATAATGGTCTAAGCAAATATAATATTTAATTAATGAATATTTTCCATGACAATCATTTCCCTGGAATTTAGGCTAGTTTTTAAATCAAAATTTTATTTTTGATTTGCAATATTTATCAATGTATGCGTGGTGTGAAGCATATGAAGCACTTCATTTCACCGAGAAAAAGAACAGGAAAAACTACCTGAAGCATTTAGGCACAGGGACATAATTTCTTTCAAACAAATAAGCCCAACTATTTATTGCTCTTCTTTCTTGAAAAATCTATAAAATATCTAAAAAGTTTTGCCATGAATACGTAATTAAACATGGGTGTAAAACAACTGGCAATGAGTGAAGTAAAACCTCAAATTAACCAATGTTTTTAGGCAACCCGGATTATTTACTAAAACACATGTACACATTATGAAGGTATATTTTTATGACTGAATCTTTTCATTCGTTTTGGTTTTTGGTAGACGGTTTAGCACACCTTTGCTAACTCTAAACAAAAAAATTCTGGTCATTGTTCATTCACTCGTACAATTAGCGTCGCTGTAACCAATGACCTAGGGGCAAAATGGGAGGGCCTCCTCATAATCATGCACAAACATCAATGATATTTTGGTCATACCATATTTAAAATCTAATCTTAAAATACACATTCACCATTTATGGAATCGGGCTTCTTTCATCTTTTGCGAGTTTAGTGTGTGGTCGACTAAATCATCATTACTGTTCGATATTTTATGATTTTACTGCCATCAAAACACATATTTTTTTTCCATTTCATTAGATAGGTAAATGATCTCAATCTGATTGTATCTAGAAATGCACGTATGCTTAGGTATCTAAACAAGAGGAATTGTAATGTTCATGTCCGAATTTCAGTTCAAATACCTCCGTAAATGAATCCAATCAAAGGATAAGTTAGGTGGTAGGTATTTTTTCTTGTGGCTGATGACCTGCATTACCAGTGACTGACTCATAATTCCATCTTTGATCTGCGGAATTGGTTAAAGATTATTGAGTATCCTTGTACATACTTAATCACAATATTTTGGTCATACCATATTTAAAATCTAATCTTAAAATACACATTCACCATTTATGGAATCGGGCTTCTTTCATCTTTCGCAAGTTTAGTGTGTGGTCGACTAAATCATCATTACTGTTCGATATTTTATGATTTCACTGCCATCAAAACACATATTTTTTTTCATTTCATTAGATAGGTAAATGATCTCAATCTGATTGTATCTAGAAATGCACGTATGCTTATCTAAACAGGAGGATTTGTAATGTTCATGTCCGAATTTCAGTTCAAATACCTCCGTAAATGAATCCAATCAAAGAATAAGTTAGAAGATAGGTATTTTTCTTGTGGCTGATGACCTGCATTACCAGTGACTGACTCATAATTCCATCTTTGATCTGCGGAATTGGTTAAAGATTATTGAGTATCCTTGTACATACTTAATCACAATCATTTTGTAATTGACTACCATATATGAATATATCATTTACATTCGAAAGTAGCAGCCGTATTCAAAATATTTATAAAAAAATCAATCATTTTCCCGAAACAACTACAACTAATCCGACATCAGCTTGTCACAGCGATGGAAGGATGCGTGACCAAGTGTGGCAAGTAATTTTTGGATTCTTCTGAGAAGGATTTTTTTTTAAAGAAAGCCGTACAATTTTTTTTTGCCCCAAAACTATTCCGGCAAAATTAGCCCCTGAAAAGTTTTAATAATTGTGGCAAAGTCCTTTTTTCTCCTAGCTCACATCTTGGTGATAATGATAGAACATCGAATCCTTTCTACAATTATAATTATATTTCCCACTCGTTTTGTGTGAAGCTTTCTTTCAAATCTCGAAGAAAAACTATAAACAACAACAATAAATTTTTATTCGTGTGTACTCATCTTCATCAACATCATATCGAGTTGATTATTTCAGACAAAAAATCAAGCATTTCTAGTAATCACTCAAGATGATGATGAGCAACATTAATAACACAGCATTAGCATTTTGTAACCCGCTTTTAAAGGAAACGATCAGGCAGAAAAACTAGTCCGGAATATCGTTGACCCGCGAAATCATTATTATTACCACATATAAAATGGTAGACAAAACGTGTTATTCTTAAATGTAAATAAAAGTGTTGTATTTCCACTTATTACCATTTCTTTTGAAAAGGGTGAATGATTATTTTTCACATTTTTATATATAAATTTTTTTTTACCAATTTTTATTTTACAAGCTTATCCTTTTTTGTAAAAAAAAGAGCCTGAACTTTGCTAATATTCATCGTAAATCCGACGAGAGGATAAAAATTTTGCTGGATTAAAGGAAAACTTGAAAAAAAAAAGCTTGCTTCTCCACTTTTTTTCTGAGGGCTTAACAGACTTAAGGTGGTTTCTCTTCCGAATTACTTCGTACAGTCATTCATCTTTCAAACTTTTTTGTGATTTATGTAATACGTACCCAAAAACATTGATGGTTTGAAAGTTTAAAATTTTTGTGTCGTTTTAACACTTTGATGCTATGCCGATAATGCCTCAAGCGCTTTATTGCTCATCATCAGTTATCTTGAAGCGATCGTATCCGACCATTGATAACTTTGAACTTGAGAAGATTTTTGCATATCTTCATTCGCATACATTTAGTTTTTATGAATCAATTTTTGTACAAATTTTTTTACCATCGTATTTTTTACTGTAATTAAGCATGTATTTATTACGGCTAATTTAAATTGTAATGGCTTATTTGCATTTGTTTTCGTCGCGTCAAGTGAATGTCGGCTTCCATGCACGTGTACTGCAAAGCAATAAAACTTCCAAGATGAGAATCTTACGCATCGAGTTACCATGCATAAATGTATTTTAAAATCTCATTTTGGAGCAGAAAAATACAAAGATAAAAAACATTGTCGTCAATATAAAGACAATTTTTTTTTTGTTTTTACATGATCCTATAAAACTATACATGTTTATGAGGAGAGCAACTCCATTTCCATTCGCATTCCACTCCAGCAGAATGATTCATAGGATGGGATGAGGACAAGAATATAATAGAGAATGACTGGGTTTGCATAAGTGTAATCCTATGTAATTAGGTGTCAAGTCGTCACATCCCATAAATCACAGGAGACTTTACCTAAATGCTTACTTTTCCCACGAGACATAAAAATTAACTTCTTTTTTTTAGCATTACCAATTACGGACGCAGCCCTCCTTCATTACAATAACTGGAAAAAAAGAATGTACTTTTATGATGATAAAGATAAGTACGGTACTCGTTCGAAAAAAAAAACATTACTTACGTGTCCCTTTCTTCGATTTTTTTTATGAATACACTTTATTGCGGAAAGGTTGAGATTAGGGGCTTCTATTGACTGACCAAAGCTTATCCATGATTATGATTCGCAAGATATGAAGAAATTAGAAAAGATGCATATTTTGGAATGCAAATGTGTTTAAGGAACATTGTTAATTCGATATTTTATCGCTGACTTACAAGACAAAACTGAAATGTTAAGAAATATAAATGCCGCATCATCTTGTCTCTTCGTTTTTTTAGGAAGCGTTAAAAATGTTAATTTAAACTTAATGCGTATATAAAATCCGTGATTTATATGAATATTAATTGCGTACTCATAATAATTACACGTATGCCCATAAAAGCCCTTTAATTTGCATCCTTTATTGTCATATTTTTATCAGAAAGGACACTTACAAGAGGTAAGACCACTAATCTTTTTATTGGATTAAACGAGTCGGAAACACACTTATTTAACCCGGACGTTGAATAGGTAATTTTTTTTGGGCAGGCGCATCACCCCTCACTCCCACGAACTTGAACAATATTATCATAATATCATATCGTATTCGCCGTCAATGACGTTAACAAGCCTCGATTTTCATTTTTTGATACAAATCGCAAAAGAGGATGTCTCGATGACCTTAACATTCACATTGTAAGCTTATAAGTCTGATGTACTCTTCATTAAAAAAGCCATGACCCTTTGCTTACTCAAGAAATCATATGCGTTGATTTTTATTGCAAAAATCAACGACTCGGATGATTAAACATTTTTGCATCATTCCGAATTTTGAGAAAAACTTGGGAAATTCTTATACTCTCGTTCGTCACGGGCTTCAGAAATACATACACACGAAGCGTCACGTACCACATGTCCATGTCTGTACGTCAGGAGATCCAACTTTTCTCCCCAAATTCGATCTCTATTAATCTATCATGAAATCAAGAGGAAAAAATTCAATTCAATAGTCCTTTTTATATTAAATACATCTTACATGCACACAAAGGTGAATAAAATCAAGGAATCCTGGTCAGAATGAATATTGAGGGAGATTTACTGTTTCACACTCCACTAATTAGTATCAAACAAACTTTTGTGTTCTTTTTTGCCTGGAAATTTGTTGATTTCATATTTTAGAAGATGAAATAATGGTGATGGTTTGATAAACCTAAAGAGATGAAGTAAAACTAACAAGGTGCATGTGCAGAATATAAATTAGTTGAATTTCACGTGGCTCATCATATCATCGAGCCCCCAAAGATGATGATGATGATGTATGATGGGTTATGATGATGTCAGTGAAACAAGTGTGTCATCTTTTGTACAAGCCTTTAACATCACATTTTCCCTATTTTTATTGTTCAAAAAGATGATATATTTTCATAATGATGTGCATCCCATAATTTACTTGATTTTGGGAGGGCTACTGAAGTTTTTAAGGATTTTCTTATGTCATGGGAAGGGTCCGTGTTGGGTAAGGCCAAACTTCTGTCCGAATTAGGGAAACATTATAAAATAATTAATGTTTACTTCAAACAAATTTTTTCCCCATTGAACACTGTTATGTTATAAGGCATGTTATGACTGCATGCTTTTCAAAGTCGTTAACAATGCAAGCCACTGTGCAGTAAGCAGTTAGTAGTAGAAATGCAGTTTTTTTTCTAAATTTGCAAAAAATGTATTATTGAAATAGTAAAAATACGACTGTGTAAATTCATAAAAATACGCGTGAAGTGTTGTTGCCGACAAAAGGAAAGGAATAATATAGCCATAAATGACAGGCTAATGTAAGTCACGATCATGGTACATATGAAACGCAGTAGTTAGTCAAGTCGTTACACACTATTAGGGCGATGTAATTGTAATAAAAACAAATTATAAATGCTTCACGAATCGTATAGGTATTATCTAATCATAAAAATTGGGATGTTGATAGTTGAAGCTATTGATCATTATTATGACGGTGTTTCTCATCTTTTTCTTGTTTTTTGAGCCAAGTGTGGCCTGGCTTGCCCGCGTCTCTTTTAGGGAACTACGCACGACTTACGACGACGACTTGAAGCAAAAGTTGAAAAGAGTAAAATGACATGCTTCCATTCAAAACTTGTGGAGAGCAAGTGTTCACGAAACCAATATTAATTTTCAGCTTATTGCTTCTTTTAAACCATTTTTACCGATCATAATCATGATGGCTTCCTAGTCACTAAATATTTACTGTGGGTCTAAAAATTGAGAATTTTATGTAGGTATTTAGATATTATGAATGAGAGATACCTTTTTTGAATCGATCATGGGTTTGTTTGTTTGTACCTATTTATTATGCATAATGGGACTTCTTTTATGATGGGATGCGGCGTTCACCAAGGAGCTATTGTTGTGAAGAAGGAAACAAAGGTGGACGTGGTCGCATCGCTTGTGCACTCATCGCTCCCACATGGCGATGGCGAGACAACGACAACAAAAACCTAAAGATTGGAGAATAGAAGCGTAATTAAGCGGCACTCCACTCCACTATTCACTTAAAAATTGTGAGGAAAACGTACTTTTTCAAAATCAATTTTGAGGAAAATCAATTAGGATCAAAAACTCATCCCAAGACATGTTCAAACAAGACAAGCTGATTAGCTTTAATGTTTAAATCAACCTGGTTGGAACGCCCTTCATTATAAAACGATGAATTCTGATGAATCTTCCACAAATATCGTTCGTTAATGAATTCAACAGAATTGTAAAATAAAAAGGAATGACTTACAGAGAAGTTCCCTACATACATAAATAATTACTTTTTTTGTGCAAAAAAAATAGAAAATTGATTCCCTCTTTAGGTGCAAACACTTAAGTCATCAAAATCAAATATCAATTACGCATATCAACTTGAATTGCAAAATGCCTGAAAAATTAATCTGTGCAAATAAATGTTTTTTTTGCTGAACTAAAATTATAAATTTAAAACATGCNGTTCCCTACATACATAAATAATTACTTTTTTTGTGCAAAAAAAATAGAAAATTGATTCCCTCTTTAGGTGCAAACACTTAAGTCATCAAAATCAAATATCAATTACGCATATCAACTTGAATTGCAAAATGCCTGAAAAATTAATCTGTGCAAATAAATGTTTTTTTTGCTGAACTAAAATTATAAATTTAAAACATGCCCTCGAAAACATCATTTCCATCTTAATCTCATTAATAATTGCAAGTGCGACAAAAAGGATTGGATCCTTCACCTTAAACTTTTGTTTTGCGCACCAGAAATGCGCCTGCAAAACAAGCCCTTGCCCTTCAACAGAAAGCCATTTGCATAGGTACATATTTATGGACACTTGTAGTTATGATACGATGACGTGACAGCCAGTGCAATGCTGGCCTAAGATGCGCAATGCCGTTATTGCTTTGATTTGATGAGATTTTGGGATGATGATGTACACACTAATGACACGTAAAATTATTGCGCTCACTGGTTTGCTGCTTACTCTTCATTTACTAAACGCATTCATCTTCATCATATCAGAAAACATGGCTTCGTTCTCCATGTTCATGTCCATGCAATATTTTATACCTACTAGGATTAGGAGGAACGGTCGGTCGCGGTGTACAAGATTTATTTAATAAAGATCATAGGAACATTTTTGCAAATTGCATTTTCAGAAGAAAATGCCAAAACGATGAGAGAATCTTAAAGCAAGGAATGTAGGCATGTTGTAATGGTTCCTGCGTTAAAGTATGATTTTTTTTTCAGAGTTATTGTCTTACTTTGTGCAAAACTTCTTAAACCCTGTAAAAGTAAGGAATGAGATCTTATTGATTGTACATACTCCCTCTGCGTATTAATAACAATAATAATAATGATAATGCTAGTTTTCTTTTTCATAATACGATTCTATTTGACTTTTTCTGCAAAAAGGTTCTCATTCTCGTCTTCTTGCAATTCCAGTTCATTGAGGATTGTATAAGTGGAGTGTGTGGTAGGTAGTGGAAAAGCGTTCACAATTCGCACTTCACTGGACCGGTGTATATAAGGAGACTCATTTCACCCGACTAGACATCATTCACTGACTACCTCATCTGAGCAGTGCACTTGAACTTGAATAGCTCAAGAAAAACTAATTCTTTGTCCAAAAACTACCACCGCCATGAAAACTCTGGTAAGAGATTAGGAAATTTTGAAAAAAAATCGGATTTTTCTTTTTCAAAAAACCTTGGTTCCAGCCTCAAAATTTTTTCAATTTAAGCAAATTCCAATTGATTCTATTGATTTAGGTCTGCTTTGCTGTGGTGCTTGCCACCGCCAGCGCGTACAACATGGGACGCTCAGGAGGAGGGCAATACGACCTCATCTATGATTCCCAAAGAGATGGTCTCTATCACCCTTACGTCGTTTACGATTCCAAGCGTGATGGGTACAATGCAGCTAGGGCCAATCAGTTTGCCAACGACCCATCCTTGACAACTATCTTCGACTCTAAACGGTAAGATGATAACATTGCAAAACCTTAATTTACGGAGGCATCAGATCCACTCGAGGTTTTTCATTCAATTTCTATTTTCTATGAATAATTATGAAACAGTGACGGATGGAATCATCCCTACGTAGTCTCAAACACCCGAAGCTCCGGCGGATCTTCTAACGGCATGTCCTACAACGGCGGCCAAAGACGAGCTGCAGCCCCAGTCCAGCAAATGAGATCAGTGCAGCAGCAACCACAAATGAGATCAGTGCAGCAGCCACAAATGCGATCTATGCAACAGCCACAGATGCAAGCGCAACGTCCACGATCTCAGCAACAAGCTCCTCGCGGCAGACCAACCACCTACGACAACTATGAAGTCATCTTCGACTCTAAGAGGTAAGCACAGACAGAGTGGAAACAAGCATCAATTTGCATTTAACGGGAAAAAATGCATACATTTCTTTTAAAAAATCAACAGGGACGGATGGAATCACCCATGGGTTGTCTACGACTCTAAGCGTGATGGTCTCGAATCGCCCCTCAGATATCAATTTGATAACGATCCAAACCTTGTCACCATTTTCGATTCTAAGGTCGATGGATGGAATCATCCTTATGTGATCTACGACTCTCGCAGAGATGGACAGCAACAAAGAAGATTTTAATTTTTTTTAGTTTCTTTGTTAACTAGTACTTGTACTTTTAATTTTAAAAATACAATTCAATCTGTGGTATGTTGAATCTCCTTAATATCTTTGAAATAAATTTTAATACGCATGACTGAAAATTGCATTCGAATTCAAGTCGTTCAATGATAAGGCATTATAGTAGTTAACTTAAAATGATATAGGTACCCATGCACTACTGATTAACTCATTAGTAGAGGATCTTGAGTGAAGTGGCATAGGCTGGCTTAGACATTTTTTAAAAAAATGTAACAAACCCGATTAAACAACTTAGGATCATATATTTTTCTGGGACTCTCTTGGGGCGATTCGATAATTTCCAGGATTATGAGAAAATTGCAAAAAATTCTTTGAGTATTGCACCAGGTTCTTGCAGTAAAACAACATGGGATATTAGCAAGTAACTCGTCAATTATTTAAAAAACATAAACTACTGAGATTCCATTAATTTGCGAAATCAAATAAATCCAAACACAAATATTAAAACATCCACAATGCTATTTTGTAGCTGGACCTGGCAATAATGATGTATAGGTCTAATTTTGGCCGAAAACATAATCCAAGACCAATTCACAGCGTGAGCAACTTCATCGTCATTTTGTTAATCTCATTGTGCGCATCGCCCCAAGTTTCCCATGCGTTATGTAAAAGCGAAATTGAGGATGTTTGACGAAGGACGAAATAAATTCACAGAGTGAGCTGTTCTATTTTGAAAAATCCTTATTTTTATTTTTCTAAACTTGTATTTATTATTAGACACACATTCGCACATGTGAAAGTGAAAAATGCAATGGTGACAATCAATGAGAAAGTTTCTACAGAATCAGTTTTTAAAAATACACAGTGACAAATTTGTATTGGATGTGCAGTCATTCGGAATCAGTCTTAAACCAAAGTCTTTCGTTCAAGGGTTTGTTGATTTTCTAGAAGATGAAGACATACCATGTTCACATTGCTGCATATCACGCGGAAGTCATTTGGAATGGAAACAAAAACTCCTGGGGAACAAAATAGAAAATTTGTTATTTTTTATCGACTTTGATTTGAACCGTTCATATGGAATCATAAAAGAAAAAACACATACCAGCGTGCTCTTCAGATAGATACTTGCAGTAAATATTAAGGATTCCAGTTATGTCATTTGAAGTATTTCCAACCAAATCTTTAGGCCAAATATCTCTGCAAAGAACAAAAACAAATGTATTTGTGTGAATTTTTACACTTTCAAAAATAACTCAACGAATGAAAGCCTTACTTGTTAGCCTTGTATAATTCAATGGCCTGCTCCCACATGTGGGCCAACAATAAGTCTAACAGAGTGCCCTCAGCTTCCACCAGAGTCAGCGTATTTCCTCCTTCTCCACTGATGATTTTGGTGGAGATACATTGAAGCAAGGCTGAACGCACTTCACAAACTTGACGAGACAAATCCCGAGCCTTTCAACAAAAATATTACATATTTATTATTTTTAAAACATGACGTTGGTGCCTTATTTAGAGAAATACCAAATAGTGAAAATCATCAGTACCTTGGAATTTGATGAAAGCGTTTGAACACAACGCTGATGAGTTTCTAGCAATAGTCGAAGTTGGAACAAAGTCCTGTACAACAATTTGGAAACATCCGCAATAATTTCAAACGGGTCCGTACATCTTTCGGAAAACGAGTTAGCTTCGTCAAATTTCGGCAGCTCTCCTTCTAACGCTTTAAGTTTTACCAGCGGCTTTAGACCACTTTCAACACATTCCTGAAGAGTTTCCTTTCGATCGTTCAGTGTCTCTAAATGCTCAGAGGCCTCTAAAATTATTATTTTCATTTCTTCAGATCTAATTTGCTCCTTGGCCGACCACAAATGCCAAGCAGCAACATGATGATTATTCTCCAACGAGAAGTCAACCAAGACAGAAATAATCACCGATAAGTTCGTGGCACTTTCAAAACCAAGGGAATTTAAAAGTGCAGTGATGTCTTGACTCAAGTATATAACTTCACAAAATGCTGTCTGAACCATTTGAGATAAAGTTTGAATCGACTCCAAGCAACACATTGGTCGAACACCGAGTAAAAATGTTTGCAATATTGATTTGCAATCCTGAAATTCATCAATTATTCGCGAGTGAGATTCTTTTGGCAATTCTAAACTTGAACATGCGCCATTTGCCAGATCATCCGTGTCATTTTCCACAGTTTCCTCAGTTAAAATTTCGGACATAACGTTAGCATCTGTGTCATCCCCATCTGGGTCTTGATCGCCGTCCCCTTCTGCCTCCACTTCTTGTTCTTCAGCAGTTTCTAAGAGATGCATGCCCTCTTGGAGAGATACATTACAAGGGGTAGTCTCCTCTTCACTTCGAGAATCCATGCTCGTATCAGAAAGTCTGCGAGACCTAGCTGGTGACGAAAGTTGAGAAGATGCGACCTCAATCATTGTCAAAGATGTTGGTTGAGGAGTCGGTGGATCAGAATTTCTTCCCTGATGTTGCGGAGAGTGTTCATCAAGAGGTGATAACCCAAGATCATCTTCGTCAGAAGACTCTTCTGTATTCCCAATTTGACCATAGGATTCCTTAGGAATAACGGATATTTCGACAGGACGCCTCGATGCAGAAGAAGATTTGTTGACAATGGTATTAGCGTCCGAGCTGGTTTGAGAACTTGATCTCACACCGGAAGCTTCGTTTTCTGTTTCCCCTTCAGTTTCCGGCTCCGTGCCTAGTTCGGACAAAGGACGACGACGCACTCCCCAGTTAAAGTTATCACTGCTTTCACCTTCAACAGACTCCAGCTCATATTCCAGAAAGTCAAAGTCACGAAATACTCGGAACTGGGCATCACTTGCAGATCCATCTTCAAGCCGACTCGCCCCGGATGCGTCATTATTTGGTACTGAAACCTCCTCAGTTGAAGAGGCCGCACTACTTTGTCGTTCAAGCAGCTCTGAACTTTGACTGAATATGACCTGCAATAATAAAAAATCAAATTGATGATCTGGTCCAAATCGTGACAAAATTCAACGATTATAATGGACTTACCGATGGACTTTTAGGAAGACCAACCCGCTGTCCACAGGCATTTAGGACACTGACCAACGCCTCTCGAACACGACTTTGGCACTGCCATGGTCTTTTCCATGCAGACTGGATAAATCCGCTGCCGCAATTGCCAGTGCCATGATTATTGTCTCCAACAGAGCCGGAACGAAATGCTTGACCTGCCATATTTCTTGAAGGTAATAAACCATCATCCTTTCCTCCTAAATTGCTGCTTGACGTAGGATGTCTACGACCAATCACAGGAGTCTGTGAGACATCAAAAGTAAACTCCATAGTTCTTCCAGGGAGCTCCTTTTTGCTATGAATCTCCATTTCCACTGGAAAACCGCTAGCGACAATGGGAGTCGAAGTAACGTTGTCCCACACCGTATTTGATGAATTCTGTTGTGAAGTTGGTGGAGCCACAAGTGACGACGATCGGGCAACGACTAATTTCAAGATTCTAAGAGATTCCTTCCAGTGTGGTCCCTGCAAAAAAATGATGCGAAATGCTTACGTGAATAAACCTTCAATGAATTAGTTAGTGTTTGTAAACAATGCTTACATCCAAGTGCTTTTCAACAGCACGAAGCAATTCTGGACTAACGGTACTGACTCCAGTTAAATCAACGTAGTTGAAGCAACAGTGTAATGCTGTAAGGACCAACGGTTGCAAATAAGTCGGCCCTTTCTCCAATATGTCCAAAAGAACTGCTAGTAGAGAAGGCGCCAATGATGCATAAGAATCGTACAAATATTTGATGACGCATTTTGTCCATTGCAAGCTCTCTTTGCTGAAGCTTCGTTTTGCGTACAGGGACATGACGGTTGCAAGGTGCCCGTACGAATTGTTCGTATTTCCATTGGACCTTATTTGTGCCACCTAAATGAAAAGTGTAATTTTAGCAAATAGTTAAATGTTGTAATTCAAAGACATAAACTTTAAATAAACTTACAGCAGCAATGTATTGGGACGCTTGAATACAAATAACTGTTGGATCATCGTAATGGTACAATAAAAACGGTAAGATGGCGATCACTGAAAGTGGAAACCCTGTTTCTAGAGTTGGGTCCACAAAGGGAATGTCCAAGTAAGGAATGAAACGGACAAGCATTACTAAAGTCTAAAAAAAATAAAAAAACAAAATTGGCATTTAAAGAATTCTTAACAATTGTTGCAGGTTTTATACACGTAAAAGTGAAAGATTACCTGATCATAAATGCTAGGATTTGTACATCCCTTCAGTAACAACGGAATAACTCCACTAAATGCACTCCATTGTAATTGACTCTGTACCCGTTCGACCTTGTCCCTACATTCCAGCCGCTCAAGTGGCAATCTTTCCATAACCTTCTCTAACAGACGAAGTGCCAACAGGTATTCGTGTTCATAGTCCGACTCTAGCAAGGAGAGCGTAAGCCAAAATACTTGAGGAATGACGTCGTTCGCATTGTCTTGCATCATGTGACGATCCGAGTCCACTTCATTCAGACTATCTTGATGACACCCATTCAAGGATTGAACAGAGCGAGATCTGCTTAGTTCCGGCTTTTTGTAATCAAATCCAAATGTTTCTGTTCCACTCCTAGGACGAATTTGTGCAGGGGGCGAAGATTCAGATCCTAGAACCCGGCGTCCATTGGCTCTTTCAAGGGCGTCCAAACTCGACAGTTCCTCTTCTACAACTTTTGTTTCTTTGGCAAATGGAGGGGTAGAATTATCCTCCAATACTACTGCCTCAACACAGGCTTCGAGAGTCAAAATAAGTTCAGTCACGTAACCTTGCATATCATCTCCAGGTTCAGCAACAGTTTCTACAAGTCTTGACAGAATGTCACACAAAATCCGCGATACTAAAGGTGTCTTCAGAGCTCGAAAAACTTGTAAGGATCTCCCTGCATAGTGACGAGAGGAACACGCCAAACCAATTTGGAGAGAAACTTGTGCCCATCGTTTTTCCAAATCCGAGTTGGGATAGGAATGAATAAAGGAGCCAATACTATTTTGCAAAAACACTGACAACTGCGTTGCACTACGAATATTCCATAATTTCGCAGTTATATCTTCACACGCCCATAAAGACTGTCGCTTATGTTCCAAGAGGAACTTTATTAAAGCCAAACACATTTCCGATGAAGTCAATGGCCTTGTCACAGACGATTCCTGTGGTTCCGGAATCACGAGAAGTAGACTTACTGGAGTATGAGGTCGTTTACTAGGTACCCTTGGACTACTTTTGTTGCTCTGACTAGGTGAATGTCCCATTGGCGTTACAACTCCGAGCATTTCTGCCGTTGGAGCCTTCGAAGTGCTAGCAGGCACAGTGAATGTTGTTGAAGAGTCAAGGAAGTCGTACATCATTGGAGTCACATGAGGGAGACTTAATCCGAGTCCAAAGTCATTTGTAAACTGATGCAGCGCAAGTTTTGATACAGAAAGATGATGACGATGAGCTCCAGCAACGACGAGTAAATTTATAAGCATATTGTAACAATGTTGGTTGACTAGAGGACGTAAATGGTCTAAGCCTAGGTACGCCATGTGAATCATGAGGGGTAAATAATGACTACACCAATCAATCCTCTTTTCCACCTTTGAATCTTCAGCATTCACTGCAACCATAGTTCCTTCTTGAATCAATTCCGAGATGAACATCATTGCCAAATTGCATCTGTGGAACGGAGCAACAGGTTGTGGCGGAAGGAACTCTTTGAGAGGGGCATAGTAACCTCCATATTCTGGCATAGGCAGAGGGACTAATTTCGATTGTGTATCATTCACATTGTCAGTCAATATTGGATTCTCCTCTTTTCCATCGCTTGATGCGCCAACCGTGCTAGAATTGGGGATGGAGTTTTGATCAATCGCAATCGTTTCGCTACTGGGACATCTCTTTCTATCCTGAAAATTCTGACTTTGTTGCATATCAGCAGAGATTGATGTAGACATTTGCTGCTGTTCAACTTCACTTAAAATTCTGTCCTTTTCAGAATTCAAAAACTGAGAGTCAGGCAGTGCTGCAGGTCCACTAATTGTTCGCGTCTTCTCTGATCGAAATAAATGAGCTGCTCCACTGCTACTAGATCTAAGATGGGGTTGATGGAAAACGTTTGACTCTTCAGCAGACCGTCGTTTTGTATGAATGGTTCCTTTTTCTAATTCCGCCGTATTCAATCTTGAAAATTGAGTGTTTGTAGAGGAATTATGATTTTGCTGTAAGTTGGAGTTCCCATTTGATCCATGGGGTGCAACATTGGTGTCAGAGTAACTGGATGTTTTTCGTAAATGGGATAGCCTGTAGAATGGAGGGGTTTCGGTGCGTTCCACAAGCCAACTTAGAGATTCAACTGTTTGGAGTTCAGCAATAAGATCATCGAGGAGTCTCATGGGCCGTGCACGGAATAAGTAGACAAGAACTCGCTTTGCATGAGGAAGAATTTCGTTTGCCGCTAATCCAGTCACAATCAATAAATAATACAAGACCACACGTTGGTTGTTTGGGGAGGAGCAACAAAGCGTTTGCCAACATTCTTCTAATTCTCTATCGTGTTCCTGGCCAAACTGTAAGTATAAGGCATTATGATATTTCAAAATTTTCAACGATGGATAAAAAAATTAATTTATTTTAAAGTATTAACTTACCTTGGCTGTTAGATACATGAGATTGTTCAAAACCATTTCCGTAGCCTCTGTAGAGCCCCATCCCCGACGAATAAGTCGCTCGCCATCTTCCCAATATTTTCGTCCGCAAAGTGAACATGAGCTTGTCGAAGAAACAGACTGTTTCAAGTTTTCGGTAGACACGTCCCAGTTAAGAGATTTCAAAATCGTAATAATATTTGGACCTGGAATAGCAGGTTCTACCAACTCCATATTGTGCAGCCATGGCTGTAAATACCGTAGTAAACTCTGACGCACGTCCGATCTTGCGGTTTTCATCCGCCACGAAATTTCAGAAAATACTGGCATGGTAAGTTCAGGGTGTAGAAGGGATAATTGTTTCGCCAAAAATGTTTGATTTTTTGCGTAATGAGATTTATTTAGAACACCATCTAGTGTCTGGGGTTTCTCATCTTGAGTTGGGATTTCATTGCCGAGGGGATGAATCTGCAATGGTAGGAGCCCACTGAAGAATCGTCTGTCTAGAATTTGAAGGAGTCTAAATGCTAAAAGTTGCAACTGGAAGTTTGGAGAGCCACTGTAAAGGAGTGCACTATTTATGATTGCAACATATCGGTCACAGGGGTATTCACGAGCAGAAAATAGAATAGCAATAGCTTTGAAACACGAGTCTGCAATTTGTGGGCTTCCAGTAAAGCATCTAGAAACAACCCAGTCTAAAACAGCACCCACGTCAGGATTAAATTCAAGAATCATAATAAGTGTACGTTCTCCTAGTTCACTGACGCGAGAGTCTTCAGATCCTAACAAGAAATCCATCCATAAGTAAAGTTGAGATTCCTCAAAGAGAAGACTTGACTGAAATACTGGCCCGCAAGTCAGAAGTGAAGCAGCGGCTTGCAATGAAGAGTATTCCAATGCTGCTTTTTGTGCTTCCATTCCAGCCGTTCCAGATCCAACCGTGCTTGTCGCAGTGGTCGTTATAGTCGTTGTGGTTGACACTGTAGGGAACAACTTACTCCAAAATTGGGCATATTGGCCAGACCAGCCAATACAAAGTTGAAATAATTGCCGTCTAGTCTCCCGCTTCAGTAGACATTCCTTCAAATCCATGTCAAAAGATTCGATTAATTTGTGAAGTGAACGACAAAATGAAAGTCGGACTTCACAGCCACCATCACGGTCTGCTTCAGCCTCGAGCCATCCTTTACAATTTTCAAAAAATTCCACAAGAGCTGTTGGCAAGAGACTTTGTCCTCCATCCCCTAAGTGATGTCCAGTGCTTGAAGGTGTGTACGAGCGTGACAAACTGCTTGCCATTCTCCCAAATGTCTTTTCAAATGCAATTAACTGCAGTATCCGTGCTACTTGTAATCGTAAATTATCCTTTCGCTTTCGTCTTCGAACATTTTCTTGCTTCCTGTCACACGATTCGCGCAAGTAAGTGGCCAATTCCTCAAAAAGATCCCTGAAACCACAATTTAATTTGAGTTTATAAATGTTTACAATTTCCTGAAAGCAAAATGACGAATGAGTAATGTACAATCAAGCAATTACCTTAAAGCCATGTGATTGATTAGACCGACAGAATGCACAGCTAAATCCCTTATATCAACGGTTTCGGCCCTGATCAGAGGTATTATCATTTTGTAAAGAGCTGACGGGGTTACTGAGAACAGCATTGCTGAGGTCAACGGCAAAGGACTTCGACCCTCTCTCGCATCTGGTGCTTCAGGCGATGAACTGTTACCAATGTCGGGAGAAATGCAACGATAACCAGCACCCACGTTTGGTGGTACGGTCCGAAATGCGAACATCAAGTAATTTCTCCACAATTTAAAATAAAGTTGTCGATCAGTAGGCGGTTTTCTCGGAGTAGCAGCGCTACGGAGAAGAGACGCTCTATTGTCAGTCACCGGGGATGGTTCCAAATACGAGTAAAGTGCATTTATCTTCTGCATTAGAATTGACCACGCCTCCAGAACTGCACGTGGACATTGAGTTGGGACATTTTGGTAATCCAAAAAGTGCTTTAGACAAACAGCCCACGGATCTTCCATGATAAGCACATCGGCTGAAACTGTGTTTGTACTGAGCGAAGTAGACAAGCCACCCAAGCTTCCAGTGATGTGGGTACTTGATGCGTCATCTTCATGAGCATACCACGCAGAACAACTACGATCAGTCAGCCAAACCATGTCTATTGAACTAGACGCAATTGCAAATGTAACTGCTTGCTTTTCGCCTGGTGGGAGTAGATGAACAGCTTCTTCGCAAGCAGCGGGACAAATCCGATCCAAAACATCAATCACCGGTGTCTCTGTAATACCAGCTGCTTCAGAGAGTCCTTTTACTTCCTTCAAAATGTGTGCTCCTAGTCTTCGTGATGAGGACCGAACACTACAAATAATTAATAGTGCCAATCCTTCAACTTGGTAAAAGGTGGTTGGCGATGGTGCAGGGCCGCTGTGACCTGATCCCATACGGTGCTTCTCACCATGTCCATGTCCATGGTGGTGGTGGTGGTGATGATGATGAACTGTGTGGTGCTTTACAGAATCGTTATTCCCAACGAGAGCTCCTACCTATAAAGAAAATGAATTTACTCATCATTTTCCTGTTTTCTTAATACGCACAAACAAAGCATTGAAAATAATATGCATTACCCTTCGACCCTCTAGGAAACAGGGAGTTAACCACGCTAAGTAGCCTGGATTGTGTTGCTGAATTGCTCTCGCATTTAATTCGAATCATGTAGGCCCAAAGTAGACGGTAAAGACTTTCTGCAAATTAGGAAGAAAGTATGACTCATTTACCTGTAATTTTGTTAGTATTGATGACTGATATTGATACTACTGAACAGGTTACCTAACGCAACACGAGACATTTTAGGTTCGCGACTTTTTAGTTGCGATAAACACATTGCTAGAAAATAATGCCAGTTGTGGAGAAAGAATGGTTTCTGAGAAACGCAAAGCAAACAAGTGACCAACGGAAATATTGCCAGTCGGTGCTTGCTTCTCGTGCACATATCCAATGTTGGAGTGTACAACATTTCTACAAAAGTTTTCAGGCAGGGGACGTTAACCTCGTGTTTAACACACTGGAAGATAAAAACGTCATCGTAATTAGCAACTTATCTTGGATGCGTAGATATTAGTAAAACTTTTTAATCTAGCAGGTACTTACAGCGGCAACTGGGACAAGGATTTCAACAAACAAGCCAGCAAGGGCATGCTTGATGTCTCTTTGCTTCACTTCCAGAAAATACTTGGCGCATTCTGTTAGAAACTGAAATGACGTCTCAAAGTCTTCAATAGGCGCCATTTTAATACGAAAGAATTTCATTCCCATAAGCAAAGAAATGATTGACTGTGTGTTTGTTGCTGTTTGTTCCTTTGACCGAAGCGATTCCAGCTCCGTAAGAAATCGTATACGGACCGACATAAATCGGACCTGTGCAAGGACTCCCAACACTTCTGCATACAAATCGGCAATGACTAGAGCATTCGCTGCATTGACACCAGTTCTAAATATTTTCCAAACAACAGTACATATTTTTTAAGGACGAGCAATTCGATGAAATGATAAAACTTACAAAAAATTAAAATTACATACCCCTCACGATATTTGAAATGAGCAAAGGCCAGATCTTCAATTTTTCCAACGAGATCATGATGACCGGGATGAAAGGGAAGTTGCTTTAGGACTTCGATAAGAACGAGACAAAATATAAATTCGACAGCAAGATCCCTCCTCTCTGAAACCATAGGGTCAATCGAGCCATGGGTCTTTTCATGGTCATCACTAGCAGCAGTTAGAGTGGAGCCAGTTCCACTTGAAACAGATCCGCTGCATAGGGGATTTCCCAACCATATCACAGCTTGTCTATCATACCAAGCAAAAAGTGTTCGAAGTATTGACGGAAGACAATGTTCTGCAACGGAACCAAGGGCACTTAATAACTGATCGAAAGCAGCGTCTTCGCCCCGTTGTAACGATTTTGAAAGTGTCTTTTCCTAAATGCACATAAGAAAATATTGAGTAAGCTATTATAAGTTACTATTGTTCAGTTATGATAACTGAAAGGTCATGAAACCAAATATATAGTACTTATTCCATGACTTACAATTGGTTCCAACATAACAGCTTCAATTTTCTTTTCTGCGTAAGCTGTAAACTCGGCAAATAATACTCGCATGACAAATTCTCCCGGTCTGATTTTACTGACAGAAAGTTCCTGAATAGCTGAAAGCGTACTAAGCCCATGCGAGCTTCCCCCTGATGGATTGAGAATACTGCCAATTCCACTGGAAAACTCTCCTGATTCCTCCATCATCGAAGGTTGGCAAAAGGAATCTAAGGAAAAGTCTGTTTCTTTGCTTGGGCTCCCGGAGGGAATCGAGCATGCCGGTGAGGTGCCCTTCTTCAAAGCTCCACTACTCCCATGTTTCGGAGATGGACATCCATTCTTGGGGCTCATGGATGACAAGTTGCCAACAACTGAGGAGCTGCTCCCACTCCTCGTAGTTGTTGGAGCCCCATCAGGCTCTGAGCGGTGGAGACTACTCCGATCCATATCGGAGAGTGCCCTTTCCATTTTAAATCGCTACGCAAAACCATTCAAAAACTCATTTTACACTTAAATTACTTCAGTTTTATGCGTTTCATCTTAAACTTGTATCTGTATCGTTCATGCACTCATAACAGAAAAACTAAAAATGGGAACAAAACAGTAGTGGTTTTGCATGCAAACAAAAAAACTATTAAACTACATACATACTTTCTAGCAAGGAACGCAATTTAAAATTCATTTTAAATACATACAAAGTTAGCCGTCAAGAAACTCAGCTATAAATGATCTTGTGACTGGAAATGCAAACTCAGCAAGTTCTATAAAGTGATGATAATGATGATGATGACTGTGTTGATGTGCTGTGGTAACTTTTAAACAAATTTGTTTATTTGTGAAGTGATAATGATGACTGCGTCTGCACCGTGTCATGTACGCGCAAGAGGCAAACAAATATGTAATGAAAATCAATTTGGCTACTCTACAACAACAACATAAAAAAATACAACATCAACGATCAACGGAACAATTTTTCTGTCATCGTTTTTCAATAAAGCACACACATATTATTAAACAGAGAATTAATTCTCTTTAGTCTACCATTCTTAATGGCCGATATATTTTTTACAGTAACAACGTCTTTAGCACTAATTCACACGTCAAGTTGCAAAATTACAAAACAAAATTACGAGGGTGCATCTTCAAAATGTTCAACAACAAGAATGACAATTAATCGCGACTAAAAGATGTTGTTGTTGTCATCATCACAATGAACTATGTTCTACAGGAGGAATACTAAAAAACTGAACTACATTTTGAAATACCATAACGTCTTTTGAGTAGTTAAATGTGGTGATCAATGTGATATATTTTTGTGTTGTTTGTTTAAATATAACTTTGCTCTTGTTCTCAGAAGGGATACACACTCAGACACGCACACGCACACATTCATAAATAAAATTAGCATATACGCACGCACGTTAGCAATATCATAAACGGTGTTGCCAATGTAGCTCATCATCCTTATCTTTTTTTCTTTTGTTTAACTATGTAATTTTTTTTGTCTTATCCCTCAGCTTTTTTCTAGGGTGGTGTTGGATTGGATTGCGATTGGGTTGGGTGTCAGTGTCAGTATTTGTTAAAGAAAAACGCCTTATTAAAATTAGGTAGTAGTAGTAGTAGTTATGTTAGATTCTGTGTTTTTAATCGTTTTCGCTGTCTTGCTTTTCGTTAAAATATAGTTTTTTTAGAGCTTACGTGAATGTACATTATTTTGCATTCTATACTCTCTGCCCTTTCAGAACAAAATATATTTCATTATTTTGTCTGACCTGCCGCGATCTGACTAAAAAAAGGTATTAAACTATTGTTTACTTCACTATGTACGTAAAAAAATGGATTATTAAGAATTAAGTAAGTCTAAATGCAGTTGTTAATATTCTTCTTCTTTCTTTCTTTCTGGTACTGTTTCTCTTCGCTGTTTTGTTGTGGTCTGTGACTGTGTCGATGAGAAAGATGATGATGATGATATGATAAGCGATTGCATTGCTTTATGCTACGCTACATTTTAAGTACAAGTACAGCTCAGCCTCGGCGTAGAAGAGGCCAGGTAAACAAACAGACCGAACGAAAAAACCTGAACAGCTGCAGGAAGGAGAGAAAAATACTACGTCGATTTGAGCTTTCAATTCAAAAAGTCGTCATTACAATTCACAAAGACTATGCAATGCAATGTGCAAATGTGAATCAACTTTAGCTCATAAACATAAAATCAATTGTCCCTCTCATCTCATCTCCGAGCACCAGAAGCAGTAGTGGTGGTGTTACTGTTACTATTATTACGCGTTAGTATCTAGTAAAGGCATCTGCGTTTTGTTGCATGACTTCAATGATACACATGAGATTAACAAGTCTAGAATTTTTCGGTTATGGTTGGATTGAATTGGATGTGGAAAGGGCATTATGCGCCAGCAAAATGCAGATGGTTCATGGTTTTAATCTTTAATCTCATGTAAAATGGAGCGAATTGAAGAATAAAGGATAAAATGGTACTAATATTCAGTTAGCTGAAACCTGTATTTTTGAAGATGCAAAATTATAAAATCTGAAAATAGTTCGCATCCTCATTCATTACAAAATCATTATGATATAATTCAATTATGATCTTCGTTTTAATATTAGAGAATACAGAATCTGAGCCTCTTTGAAGGAAGCTTTTTGGGGCGAAGTGAAACCGCAGTTGGTTTCATTTAATAGGAAAATTTATCTCAAATTAATTTATGAACATTAAGCATTTAAATAACCAGCCTCGGTATGAGAAGCTAAAAATATACATTTTAATAAATACTATACTGGAATTCTGCAAAGGCCAGATAGTTAAACATTTACATCCATAATTCCGTTGTTCCATCTCATACAAACACGTTAGTGGACAGAAAACAAGCGAGCATGGCATGATGATGTCCTCAACAGTATCATTTCTGATGAAACAAAGTGGGATGTTGTCAAACAAAGTTTTGGATTCAGAGAATTATGCAAGTAATGAGTTATGACTCATGTCATCTCGAGTGATGACAGATACCGAACAAAGAATGAAGCTTGCAAAAGGTTATGATCCTATAAACGTTCCAAGGATTGCCTACGCATCTTGCCAGTATATTAATAGATTCGCAGTTTTTGCTGGAACATCTCATTTATGTTTTACATGATAAAGACAAAAATCAGTACAAGACCATAAGCGAGTTATCTACTTGCCCCACAAGGAATCGACACTAAAGATTAGGACAACCAAAAGACAATGAAGAGACATGCTTCTGCTTCTTCCAACTTTTCTTGCGGATAAAAATTTCTTTCATTTTATACACGTGCATTGGATTCTTGTTAGATTTAACAACACACACTCGGACAAGAGTATTTATTCTGATTCTGACATTCAGTTGTAATAATAAACGATTCGATTTCCAACCTAATCGACTACATTTATTTAAGTACCCTTAAGGGCCTTAACGGCTGGGTTTTCGCATATTTGGATTCCATATTCATACTTCTGGATTTGTAAAATAGTTATAGGGACACCATAAAAGCAAAAAACTTGAATGTGTATTTACATAGTTAATGCTAATACTTATAAATTCACTGTGGTAAAAATCCACGAAAGTGCGAACTTGATTGGGTATGTAGACTTTTCTGGAAAAGGCCTCACGATGATATCTAACATTTTCACTCGAGAAAAATTGCTAAGAAACCCTTCGTATATTGAGGAATCTAAATGATTCAAAGAAAAATTATGTAAATATGTAGCCTCTTCAACTCATGCATATAAAAATTGCGTAATTCAATACAATCAAATCATCAATATTTTCAAGGTTGCTTACAAAGAACAAAGGAACAAGTTCAAGGACAACAAAAATATTTGTCTGTTCTTTAGTTTTTAGTGAGTTAGGTAGTGAAAAGCATGGAGAAAAAAAAGCAAATTAACTAGAAATGTTGTTTACAGGGCTGGAGAATGCTTGGAAAGTTAAAAGGCACACCACTTTCTTCGCACCCATTAGGTTTCATCCTTGTACATGCTTAAGTCCACGGTGCATTTCACCATTTCATAATAGAGCACAATTAGCTCGTTGACGAATTTTTATTAGTAGTATTAAAAAGCATTCAATTGACAAATTGGCATTGACATTGACATAAGTCTTTCAGTCTAAAAAATCAATTATCTATACTACTATAAATATGGCCCGAAAGCCAGTTTGATCCACATTTTTATTAGTCCAGACTTCTCCTTCACCTTCAGACACGAGAAAAATATCAAATTAGAATAGATTGCAACAATGTTACGACGAATTCGTACTTAACATGCATTCTTTAGCAATTTGTCCTTGAAGTTATCGAATTTTTTTGAATACATATCTGACTATCTGACAACCCTTTTTTCTTTACAAGCAATAATGCAATACACTGGAGTTGGATTTATCTGTAGATATGTTACGTGTCATGTTTTCTTACACATGTAAAGTGAAAGAGAATTTCCAACCGTAAAAACAAGATTATACATTCCATAACTCACCAAGCAGAAATTGCGTCTTAAAGTTTAAAACTCCAAACCTAAAACAAGACCAATGAAGGACAGTAAACAGAGCTTGTCTCTACTTGAAATTTAGGAAATTATGTGGACTTTTCTGGAAGAATTTTCTACTTTCAAGTATGTAACTATGATAGAATGCATCATAAAAAACCTTGATTTTTATTTGTTCGGTGAAAAACAAATGAGTCTCGATTTGCCCCGAAAAATTATTTTAAAAAACAGCAAAAATGTTTCCTTAGAGTGTAAAGTAAATCAGTTTGGCAATCTTGCTCGGAGCAAAGTTAAAAAAGAAAGAATGTTACCATTTAAAAATGTCTTATGAAATTGAAAATGCTTTCGATTTCATCAAATAGAAATTAGCTTC
>JAHZMX010005234.1:1814-13852 GCA_027743895.1 Seira musarum
TGTATTTTAATGTATTGCGGCGTAGCTCAAAATGTATTTCGCTCATTATTGTTAGGATAACTGTCTTTATACTGATGCTTTCCCTCCTTTCTTCCCTTGTTCCTACCTCATATGATCTTTTGATAAAATCATATGTTTGCACGATCATATCTGTTCCACGTTTTCCCTAAGACATGAGATGAAGATAAGAACTGAGATGGAGGGCAATCGGCAAGACTGTCGCTGTCAAGTTCAAACTTTCTTCAACGTTTTTTCATAAGCCCTGATACAAGGATTGGGTGACTTCTGCTTAGTTTGACTCTAAACTACAAAAAAATTAATAAAAAAAATCAAGAGAAAAAGTTGACAATAGATTTCAGTGATAATAGGTTCAGGCGTAACCTTTGGGATTTCATATAATCCTTTGGAATGCAAAGATTTTCATATGAATTTTTTTTAAAAATTAACGTAGACGCGAAGATTGATTTTTTTTGTTTTGCATTTTTAAACAGGCAACCATTTATTCAATAATGAAATTAGTTATGTACGTACTTATTATTTCAATTTCATCACATAATATTTTGTACATATACAATATTCAATATTGAATTATATGTATTCCCTCATATTTCCACATGCATGTATGTATCTCAAAACAACGCATACCTCTTCTCACATGATTTTAATTTCGTCTTTCAAGTAGATTATTCTAAATCAAGAGAAAGCAATTTCATAATAGATAAATGCTCAACGTAATTACAGATAAGGTATATACGTACTACCTTCGTACGTATGTAGTTCCAAGCTATATTTTTTTATGTACATAATGAGTTGTATTTACAATTAATTTTAACAATTGAAATAACCGTTTTCTTTGCTTATTTACAACTTAAAGAAATATATGTATTACATTCTCCTTGCTTTCTCTTTGCTTATAACATCTCGTATTTTGTAGGAACCATACTTAATTACCAACATCTTAACAGCCGACGTATATGCCCTTGGATGAAATGTCAATATTCTTCATGCTTTTATGATTGACCTTTGCTATCCATTAATTCCAGAATTTGGCTTCATTTACTTTTCCCAAGTATTTAAAACAATTGTGTAATTTAAGTTTATTTTTGGTGATCATTTGCTAATACTAGTCTAGACAAACCTACAAGTCTAACTAAAAATCTTAAGGTCATTTATACATTGTCGTAATCGTAATAAACTTGACATATTATATCGTGTATATAGTAGTACACTCAATTGCACTTATTCAGTGACAAAGTGACAAATGTTTTTTTTAAGATATTCAAACAATGAGTACTTAATGATATAGTGTGTCACTGACAATGAAATCTAATTTTTAGCTACTGCTACAACAATTTCATATTAGAAATTACAGAGTAAGGTAAGGATCTCAAAGGTGTATTGAGTAACTTAATTTATATACAGATCAAAAAAGCTTTATAGGAGATAATAAACATTCCTTAAGTCGTATAGTCATTACACATGAATATAAAACATTCGAATACGAATCTAGTCTGATTTACATTTAAAAAGAAGGTACGGTTGTATTGTATTGTATCTTTCATAATCATTGCCTCAGCAAACATTCACCCATCCATTCTGATTCTATCCGGAAGTCAAATTATATTTTCTCAAACCATTTTGTACTGGCCAAAATGGTGGTCCAACAGAAAATCTTTCTAATAATCATATTAGTGTTAATTGAATATTGATATATCTACATAAATTTCTATCCCACAAATCCATCCTCATCATCGTCGTCATCGAAAGCTTCCTCATGATCTTGGGTTTCATCATCATCCTGACCATGGAGGCTTTCCATAGCGGCATGCATTTCAAGTTCTTCGACGGTCATGGAGAAATCTCCTGTCGAGTTCATTCCAGAAAGACCCAAAGCAGATGCTCCAGATACATCATAAACGTTTTCGGTGTTCTCATCACCACCCTCTCCATCATGGTAATATGTTTCCTCCTCATCTCCAAACTCGGCACGCCAATCAACGTCCCTTCTTCCAATCTGATCGATATACATCTCAAGGGCTTTGGGGAGTACGCGCTTTGCACGGGCAATGTCATCATCAGTACATTCACCCTTATCCAAACCAAGAGCTAGGCCCATTCGTTTAAGCACTTCGATATCGTCATGAATTTCGAAGGTTCCATCAAAATTGAACAAGTATTCCATTCTGTGAGATACAAAAATTCCCAGTGTAAATACAACTTGTACAGCATGGTATTGAAAGGCAAGGTTCTTACGTAAGATAGGAAGCTTTCACTTACTTGTCATTGGAGATGGAACAATCGATAACTGTGTTCTTTTCAGTATTAACAATCAAGAAAGGTAGGTGGATGGAACCGTGTGGAGGCGGTGGACCAGCTTCCTTTTCGCGTTCCTTGTTTTTCTCAACAAGACTTTTGAATGCTACTTGCTACAATTTCAATTTCAAGATATCAAAATTAAGTTCAGAATTAAAAAATTTTCTGAGACAACCTGAATCTGAGACAATTTTTTTTTTAAATCCGTACTATTCTCTATTCATACCTGAATGATAAGATCATGCAACTGCTGAGTTTTCGTCTTGAGACGCTCAATCCTCTTCTGACGAATTCCCTAGAAAAATTAGAAAAAAGTTATCAACGTTATCATCTTTTTACCTTGGACCTTTTACCTCTTAATGTAAAGGAAAGCGAAAAAAACATTTACAACTTACTTTGGTTCTAACTTTCTCGCACACTTTCATGCTGAAGTGACGCAAGCCCTTTCCACCCTTCTCGGCTTTTCTGCGTTTGCTCTCGTACGAAACATCTGAAGGGAAGTCGGCACGCTTACGTGCGCCAGTGTGATCCAAAATCGGAGAAATAAAGTTCTGCTTTGATAAATTTAATGTTGGAGCAAGTCCCGCAGTTAATTGCTGCGACCCTCCAGGAGCATTTGGATCTGATGCGGCTGCTGCCATAATAGTTGCTAACTGTTGAGGGAGCACTTGCTGCTGAGTTGTCAAAGTGGCTGCATTAATAACTTGTGATCCACTCGGCGCTTGAGTCACCAACAATCGCTGATTTCCAGCTTGTATTACTTGCTAGATATTATGACATATACAAAGAGTTAGATTGTGAACTACGAAGCCGTAAAATTCCATTACAGGAGACCACAAATTCAAATGAATTCTTACCAAAACTGGTGCATTTCCAATCATCAGTGGAGTGCCTGTGCGCTGTTGATGAATGATTGGCGCACCCACCTCAGTTTTGATATTTGCTGCCTTCAAAACTGTAGCGGATGTAAGGCCTCCAGCAGTTTGAACAGGAATAGTCAAAACTTGGCGTCCTGAAACAAAAGATCATGCAGTCATGTTAATCCAAGCTAAGTGATCGCAATCACATCAAGCAAAAATAAAAAGAAATAAAATAAAACAAGTAAATTACCTGGGGTTCCTTTAATTATAGTTGTTGGAGCGGATGTAACCGCTGATGTCCGAATAATCTGAGTAGGTTGCACATTGCCAGCACCAGTAGCAATCAAAAACTGAGGCTGCTGAGTCTATGGACCAAAAACATTCGATTGAAAGGTTAGTCCGAGAGTCAGACTAATTTATTCCCATTTATCTTCCAAACAAAACTCACCTGAACAGTCGCAGTGGCAGGAACGGCCCGGAGGACTGTTTTCGTACCACCAGCTCCAGGCGCTACAGCCGTTTTGATGGAATGTCCACTGGCAGTAACAAACTTACCCGGGGCGGTTTGTACGACCTCAATCATTTGAGTGTTTCCTACAAGTCATTAAGGTCAAAATCTTAGAATCCGTACTTTATTTTAAATTACTGTTTATTAATCAAGTCATTCAAGTTTATGACTCGTCGTGACTTACCACTCGAATCCTTAATCAGGAGATTCTTCACTATTCCTTGTTGGGTTGCCATTTTTAATGGCTCTTGTAGGACAACGTTTCACAGAATGCTTTTTCAATCCTTCCTTTCAAAACAGATCTGCTTTTATTTACGTATCTCCTTAGGCCCGGCTCGCTGACTTCAACTGCAGAGGTCAAACAAACATGAACTTTAAAACTTTTTCTTCAAAGGACTGTACCATACAACCATAATTATCAACTGGCCCGGCTCGCTGACTTCAACTGCAGAGGTCAAACAAACATGAACTTTAAAACTTTTTCTTCAAAGGACTGTACCATACAACCATACATCTCAAACGTCCCACCCAAAAACTGAACCCGTTTCTTTCCCCCCAACTGCCTTTTACTCTAAAAGCATTTAATTTTCAAAAACACGACTTTCTTCCAACTGGAATGCAATAAGCTACTCCAAAAAATGTTCACCTTTCAAAGGCTTGAAAAAAGTGCGTGCGTGAAATGATCGATCCCCAATATGCCAAGCCAACTTCACTCTGATAATCCACTTTACCTTCACTAATCCTCCTCAAAGTTAGACTCTTGTAGTAAAATAATTTTTCCTCAACAGATCAGAAAAAACTAAACACCTCCTCGCCTCCTCCTCCAAAAAATTCTTTTGAATTTTGAAGAAAAAAGAAGTTGGCGTGGACGGGAACTCTCTGAACAAACTCAAACTCAACTCTTTTTCCGAAAATCTACTCTTCCTTTTTTTCGCTAGCAGAGATGATCGAGAGGAGCAAGAGCTGTTATGTTATGTTATGTTGTAAAGTAAATAGGGGAATCAGTCTCCAGTCCAGACCAGAGCAGCAGAAGAGGTGGGAAAGTCGGCTAAACATTTTACGTTCCTTCGTCGTCCATCTCTTGCAAACCATACATGCAAGACCATACCATAACCATCTGCATCTCTTTTTACTTTACTCAATTTTGTGTGTGTTTGAGTTTGATGTGATGTGAGTGTGAGGGTTGCTTGCTTGTTGACTAAAATACCTTACAAAATCCTACAACACTAACTATTTATCATGGTTCTTCATGCATTTACATTTACACAGGTTTAGCTTTACATTCTTTTCTTGGCTTGAATTTGAACGGTGTTGATGAAGGAAAAAAGGAATCACATTACATCCACCAATCCAGTGTTATACTGCCCCGTTAAAAAATTGGTACATTTTCAGTTCAGCTCAGAGAGACAAGGGAAAAAAAATAACTATTACAACTTGTGGAAGTGGAAAATACTCAAAAGCCCAACAATACCTTTCGCTTCGGCTTCACTTGCTCACGTTGCGTTCATTTCATTGCGTTGTTTAAAAAAAATGACGTATGATAAAAGCAAAAGTCTTATACAAAACTAACACTATAAACGCTAATGAAGAGCATTAGAATTTATCGAGAGGAAAAGAGACAAACAGAGAGAGACCTAGAGACCATGTTAATGACGATGACGCGACGATCTCGCAGATAAATAATTTTAAATCCAATACAAACCTCTTGGACATAAATGCATGAGAATCAATAAATATCAATCCATCCATATCCATGCTTGCTCACAATTGTGCATGATGATATGTTTCATATGAAAACTAATTAGTCGAGGTTATTTCTTCAAATCCTTCCCTTTTAATATAGACCTGTGATGTGATGTGACTCTGCTTTGCGATTTTGGCTTCATTCGACGGAGAGACAAATGAAATGCGAATTTGGATTTTATATGACATATTTTGCAAATATGGCGGTCCGGTAAATGAGCTATTGATTGATATGTGATGATGATGATGACGACGACGATGTGCATGTGCCATGCCTTTTGCAACTTGGGATTGTGATTTTGCGGAAAATTATATTGAGGTATGTAGTATGCGAGCGATGCGACTTTGTCTGAACTGAAGAAATTCAGGGAGCACATTGCGTATTTTATTTCAATGTAAAATGTAATGCAATAATATGCAATACGAATGATATGATATGAAGGCAAGTAGAAAAGTAGAAAAAAAAGGTTACGTTCTAAGTACGTACAAGAAGACACGTAATTTAAGTTGTAGCGAAGTAAAGTGTTAAAAGGGTTTGACGTTGACTTTGATGTTATGTTGATTATATTTATGCACCGTGCAGTGCACTCGTTTTCCCCCACTTAATTTTCGTGTTTACTACTCCTTTTTCTTTTTTTTCAGATGCTGCATAATGAATGAAGACAAGACTAAAAAGAACCGAGAGGTTTGAAGGATCCGAATTGGTTTGAATTGAACTGAACAAGATTATGTTCTATCTTCACTTCATCTTTTCTCTTTCTTTTTGGGAAGCAAATAAATGCACAAGATATTTTCTTTGAGAAAAATATTTCGATTCGATGTACGTACATAATGTAATGTGCTGTGCGTATGTATGTAAGACTATGCAAGAATGTATTTACGGTGGCTCTTTGTGGTTGTAGAGTGGAGGGAGCAAGATGGCTTGCTAGCGTCTTTTCTATTGTTTTTTCATACAAGAACCAAGGGAAAAGTGTGAAGCTAAAGGAATATGAGAAGGAGGATGGATCGGATCATAGCAGCGATGTGATGTGATGGCATTCAAAAGTTTTTTTAAGAAATTAAACTTTACGATGGATATTGAATATGTACGAGGATGTTCGAAGAAAATTGCTCTAATGAAATGGGCCGACACCTCGTGCTCATTACGGGGGAACAACAAGATTAATGGCTTCGATTGACTGTTACGTTGTGTTGACTGCTCCTGCTGGAGTCGAGTGGGCTCAAATCATCCGCAAAAAAAGAAATGATCCGCTTTTTCCCGTTTGCAATCTGTCGCCGTTTTACTTTTGCGTAAATGAAATGTGAACATTTATCCTGAATGTTTTCATGCCAGGCAGGCTGTACTGTGCCACACTCACTCATAAAACGAGCCATTTGGCGATCCCGCAGTTGCAAAACAGCAGTCAAATTGGATTTCGTATGCATAAATATGAAAATTACTTAAAAGATAATGGGATAAAAGCTCGAAGGTGACACATGAATTTGCAAAATTAAATCCTTGAGTCGAGACAAGGCAAGCAATGTGTGATGGAATGTGGGATGGAAATGAAATAACTGTTTTTATATTTCAAGAACTGGATTTAAACAAGAAAAGTTAAATGACATGTAAGAAAGTAAAGAAAAGTAGGTAAATGTTAATGTCATTTTTTAGGTATAAAGGTTAAAAGTCAATCGGGATATTTCCATCTTGTCAAGCAAGGCATATTTTGAAATAAACTCCACAACTTTTTTTAAAACCTTTGAACTCTGACTCATCAACCCTAACCCTAGTTGGGCTTAGTCACAGGCATCATGAAATTCCGGACTGTAATCTGCAAGTACATTATCTATAATCTATAGTCCACTTTTCCGGAATTCTTTCTCAACAAAATTCATTTACGAATCCAAGGATTTATCGAATTTATTCTTTGGACAGTTTGACAATAATAATAACTCAATTGGTAGACACTTCGAAAGTAGTTTTTCCTTTCTTTGCCTTATCATTGCCTATGCATGTTCCTTAAAAACCTACACTTCAAATAACATAATTTCAAGATAAGAGTTCATTTAAGGCGCCTCTCTTGTTAGGGAGGGAGGTGATTAAATTACAAACAAATTCACATATTACGAAAACTATTTTAAATCCAAATAATTAAACCAAATCGACCATTGCTTGATAAATGGTGGGCGATTTCACTTTCCTACTAGTGGTGCGTACATGTTTTAGTACTTACATAAACTTTAATGGAATTTGAATTGTCTCTTTCTTTAAAAAACGCTCAAATCCTCACATCCTCACCCAACAGCTCCACGGGGAGTTTAACTGATTTTCTGAGCCTGAACAATTAATAATCTTCTGGCTTTTTCTTGATTTGTCATGCTCACTATTTCAAATCTGGTACCTGAATCTGAACTGTTCAAGCAGGATCGTTACAATTGCAATGACACGAATTCAAAAACATATTGAGCATTGCACTTGATTTTAATTACCGCACATGAACATGAACTCCTACATAAAATACATACACCTATGGTGTACTTATATATATTTGCATGAATACCAAATCAAATAACTTTTCTTCTAAATGCATGTCAGTCTAGAAAGGTTAAAGAGGAACACCTACCTTTAATGTAATGGATTCAGATTCCAAAAGGGCACTGCAGTTTGCGGTTTTCCAAGCTTTCCCGCACCGTTTCTTTTCTTCGGATACCACTTTCTGCAAATGAAAAATAATTACATCAATAACTTAATCAATTATAGATAAACTTCAACGAGTGACATTGTAACTGGTTTTGAATTTTTTGTAAAGGAATGTCAGCTTTCGGTTTCATGTCATTCATGTGATTTCCATATGTAGGAAATGAATACCCCTCTCTGTTAAAGATTCATGTAAAAGATTTTCTTTTACCTTTTCTTACTTTTGCCAGGACCGTAATTTTTTTTTCTTTGGAAATAAGTTATTAAAGGTCCTGCTCGAGGCTCAACCCTTTCCTTCACTATTGTAATTGTACTCTTTCTCCTCGGCTAGTGACCGATCGACCTTGTACACTAAACCTGTGCAATCGTCTCGCTCACTATTTTTATTGTTATTACACTTTACAAACCCACTTTTTTTTGTTTTGGAAAAGGATTTGTAATCTCGGGTATCTTTTTACTCTACATTAGTAAATTCCACAACACGAAAAGTACTTTACTTATTACCTCGCATAATAAAAGAAGTGGCAATCATTTCATATCATCAACATCCATCCTTTTTTTTTAAACTCACATACACACACATTCACAATCACAATCACTTGTTAAACCTATTACAATTCCCTTTTTCATATCTAAAAAAAAACTTTACTCACTCACATCACAATCAGTCTCCGGTAAAGAAAACGGATCAAACTCAATGAGAAGTTTATATTTACTCAGTCAGTCATTATTCCCTACGAACATTATTACTACAGAGGCAAAGAAGACACATTTTTTCCCCTACGACAAGAGAGACGGCTTAAAAGCTCATTTCACCGCATTAACCAAAATCCAAACATTCATACATATCTGCTCACAGCTCACACATGTAAGCAAGTAGTAACGTGCATTTAAAAAAAAAGACTTTGTTGTCATTGCATAACATAACTCAACACAATTTACGCATTCGTCCTATTCACTTCACACTTTTTGAATGACTGGCTCCCAAACCATAACCCCACCAAATCCTCATAACTTCGCATTGAAATCCCAATGAAAAGTTGTATGGTTCCCGTGTAAAAAATTATTTCATTTTTTGTAAAAACTACTAAAAGATATGTTCACCGAGGAGGTCTTCCCCCATTCGTTCAGGACTCAGGAAGGGTGGTCCATGAAAGGAGGGAGGGAAACAGATATTTTGCAGAGAACATGTGCGATTTCCGGATAACTTAATGTGGTAGGACTCCTCCTTCCGAGTACGGCTCTTTAAGAGAGACGAGACTACCTTTTAATTATAATATAATGGAAAGGGGTTCATGATCTTCACGATTTTCTCTGAGATGTTCCGGCGAAATGTTGAGTAACATGGAAAGGGTAAAAAGAAAAATTAGATGTGGACGTACACATAGTAAATTCGTAGGTACTTTTACGCACATCGTATCGTAATCCATGAACACAGGTAAAACGAATCCTTTTAAAAAAATTTTACTTTGTTTTCCTCCTCACATGATATATGCTTTTATGTATATAAACAAAAAATATATCTGAAGAAAGCAGCACAAGAGTGAAAAAAATCTTACACATATTTCTTTAAATGACTGGTTCGTTGAGACTCTGGTTTAGTGCATGGTCACTTTTAATAGGGCAATAAAACAAGTAAAATGCCTCATCCATCCATGTTTTCCGTCGCCCTTATTCCTCGTATTCCATTTTATGTTCCATGTTTTAATGCCATCTTTGTGGCGATCTGTGCCGAACTAATTATTGATATTTGTGGGGAACTTCTCATATCATTGCATGGCATGAAATACGTATATGTTCAACCAAACTTACTAATTGTCGTTAGTCGCAAGAAAATCGTCGCTAGTCAAAGCCAAATACAGCCACTATAGATGTTGTTTTGATTTTATCATTTTATTGCAAATCCGGGGGAAATGGTAAGGGAAATAGGAGGATGTACGGTGTAAAATTAATTTTGAAATCTCAGGTTTCCCCAATATAAACTAGCACTTTACTAAACCTATATGCTTTGAATAAAAAAAATTTTCTTCGTTTCAAACGCGTCATAATAAATAATGGTACAGCAAAAACAAAATCCAAAGAAAAAAAATGACATAGGATACCAACCAGTAATCCTTTCCGAGATGAATTATTTTTTTGTCCAGTCCAGAGATGCCGATGTTGCGGGTACCCGGTATCATATCGGACGGGCTGGGTTGACATAAATATAAAATTATTTAAAACATCTCAAACTACAAGCTTCAAACTGATAGGGATAAGCTTAAGCTATTTATAAAATATGAGGAATCTTATTCAAACCCTAAGTTAAAGGTCAAGATATTTTTCCGGGACAGATATAAGATGCATGAAAGAATGATCCGGGTTTTTATGTTTAAGTCCATCCCTGCATATTACATTACCGAGCCAAAGGGATCCCAAATCCTATTTTTGAACCCTTTGAGCCGTCTCTCGTTCTTTTAAATGTAACGCATAAGGAAAGCTTGGCTTAATGGTAAAGCAGCATGATTTCCCCAAGCCATATAGTCATTTTATTGTAGCTTTGCTTCAGTTTTGCTGGATAAAGCCATCAAGGGAAACGGCTAAGCTCCAACTCCGGGTCTCCGTCCGTGAGGCAGCTCATTTCTCCATTTGGAATATATACCTACTTGCTCGCAATGCAATATGGAAATGAAAACATGAACAAGAAACTCATTCACCGAGTTATTCTCCTGAGCTGGAGGCAGGAGAGTGCAGTGCAGTGGGCAGAATTGAATTGGCCTGGCCTGGTCTGGTCTGGTCTTCTCTTGGTTACTTTGCTTTACTGCTTGCCGTTGCCGTTTGGCTGGAAAATAAAAAGAGAATGGGAATGGAAACATGGAAAGTGTGTTCTTTCTGTTGTAACTTTCTCTTAATGCTACTATTACTTTGACGTTCCCGAAATTCTGGATTAAGGACTCACTCACGAACGAAGTGAAGAACAAGAGTACGACATGATGATGATATGAGAGGTTCATCATGAACGTAACATATACATTTTGTACATGTTCGTACGGGATATAGGAAGAGGAATAGAGCAGTGAACTGTATGAAGGTATCATCATATCATCATGATCAACCCGTCATCAGCAGATTGGGGAAATCCCCTTAAAAAACCGAGCATTCTACTCTCCGACTCATGTTTGTAAGGATGTCCTTTTAAAGGATCATAAAAAAAATAGCTTTCCATTTCCATTCCATTCCACTACGAACTTATTTACTTGCTCGTGTGTGTACAATAATAGGTATGTACACTTTCACTACGTAAGAGGTACATGAATCAGCACGGAAGGAAATCTATTTATTATCTTTCGAGATTTCTTTTACACAGCTAATTTTTTGGATACTACTCCTACGTAGTTTGAATCAATTCATTTTTCAGAATTTTGAAGGAAAAACAAATCTGGAGAAAGTGAATCTTGATTGCATTTGTGGAAGTGAAGAAAAGCTTTTGGATATTTTTTATTCTAGTCATTCGATTCTCGTCAATTTTTTTCTTTGAAATGAAGTACAAAATGTGAATGAAATAGATAGGGAAATTAAGAAGAAGGCCATAGAAACTTTTCGTGGAAAAAACGTCACATTTGGTCATGAGTTCCATGCAGCCATTCATAAAGTTCAGTTAAAATTATAAAATGGCGTGATAGATTAAATAGCGTAACTGTAACCACATGTACCATGTAGTTTTTTCAAAAATAAGAAGTGAATAAAAATGAATCTAGTCTAAATTCTTCACTGTGGATAATGTTTATCCCTCCAATTCTGCAAAATTCTCCGTAACATGGAATTCGAAATAATGTGAGGAAGAACACAAGGCCTCGCCGAAGATCCCTACACAACTTTATTATCATTCTTCGTTGAAGATGTCAAATCAGGGCCACTCCAGAGATCCAGGAAAATCGCATGACCATCGAGAACGAGA
>JAHZMX010005235.1:0-14504 GCA_027743895.1 Seira musarum
GGTTATTACTAAACCCTTTAACACTTTATTTGCACACCCAAAAAATATTCATTTTTTAAAAAGTGGACAAATGACAAAAATTTCAATCATATATCAAAAAATTCCCCAGGCTTTCCCAATTCTATTGATACCACCTTTTTGTCATTAGGACGTAAACCCTTCCAATGACAAAATGACTTTTGCATTGAGCTCGAGTTTGTGAGGTTCAACAACTTTTTTTACGAAAATTCGAGATATTGTGAATGTGCGAATTTCTATTTCCCAAAATGACACCCAGTAATGATCTAAAAAATGTGTAGTTTCCGATGCACAAAAGGAATTTTTCTCAAATCTTCTAAGAATTTAAATAAATAAATAATAAGGTCCCGAGAATGGGGTGTTTGGAATCGATTTTTTGGACACAGAAAAAGTTGACCGTAGTTAAAAACCAGCAATTTTGGTAGAAAAAATAGTGTTTACAATCATTTTGTTCAGAATCGGACGGAGGACACGGTACATTCAATAAAAGTAATATTATCTTTGTCATTTTTATTTTCTGAGCGAAACAAAATTGTGTAAATAAAATGTTAAAGGGTTTAATAATTCGTTATCACAGAATTCACAGAACTGAATATAATTCAGAATTGGATTTATTTTTTGAGTTTTTGCGTCAAACATATATTCAATTATTTTTTTATGAACATCAACTTCGGTTTAAAAACGGGGTCGTGAGCTTTACTTACTGATCACACTTATTATTCGCTTCAAGAAAATATTGCCTTCAAAATTTGACGTCAGCGGCAGACCAGTTCTTTAATTCTTCTAACAATTGTAAGCAATTCTTTCATCTTCTTTCTTTTTCTAAAAGCTAAAACCCACTTTAGTACGTAATGATGGCAATGGGAGTAAAAATAGTAAAAGAAAAAGTTTGACACTCAAAGGAAAGTGGCGGGCCGGTGCCAAAAAAGACAAAAAGGGTGAAAACGGTACAAGGACTGTCACATCACATCACATCACCATCAACGCCTTCCTTATTATTATAATAGTGAGATAAAAAAAAGTTTTTCTTTTCCTTCTAACGCACCTGGAACGGCAAAGAAAAAGTGACTCTTTTCCACTTTTTCTGATTGTGGGGGTAGAAAACAAATGAGTTTGTCGAAGAATGGCGCAAAGTCCAAACTTCAATGAAATTGTACCGATTTTTGTTTGCAACTTCAGCTTCTAACATGCCTTCTGTTGGGAAAGCAAAAACAAAAAAACATGTTCCCAGATCGAAACTATTATCATATTTTTCTTTCCCTTCTTTCCACTTCTGTAAGCTCTTATTTATGACGAGTCAATGTATGAATATAGATCGCTTGATAAAGTCAAAAGAAGAAAAAGAAAGGGAAATCATACCGTCAAAAAGTGAAGGAGCTTTCAATTGCCGAACCATCAGGATTTCCCCCTTCGCATTTACTCTCTTCAATTTTGTTCTTAAATTATACTTATGCACTTATTCAATTTCTTTAGAACGAAATCGATTGTGATTGTATGGTTATGTATGCGTCATTGTATTTTTGAAGGGTGTCGAAGTGGAAGTCATGCATGCTGTCGCACTAGTCCTTGTAGCACGTTGGACTGAGTTTTCCTACTTTTTCATGAAATCGCCCCTCACTCAAGATGCTTACGTAACTGGCACGGAAATAATAATTTTTAAATTGCGTTCTGTGCCGTGACATGTTGAGTTTCGGAAAAAGTATGGAGAATATCTTACATCGCAAAAGAAAGTGAATACCGTCGCAGTTTACACGAAAAAGTAGATCGGCTTGTGTAAGTGATCCTAACATCAATTAACATCTTGTCTAATTTAAGTGAATCAAATTCTTTCACTATTAACGTCATTGTCAATGCATAATTCCCGTCAATTACACACATGCGGAAAATCTTTACCTGCGTAGGTAAAAAAGCCATACACGATCACAAAGCCATTTGTTGGAATACCAATGCAAATAATTTCAATCCAATAGTAAAATCAAATTGTAATGGACGACTACTCCACTAATTTCAACGGATTATGGTGGACCAGGTCTATACAAATTTTTAAAAAGCGATGAATCAGAATTTCCAAAAATTTATGCTAGAAAAATTCGGAATATTTTTAATTTTTTAATTTAATCTGTAGAGATGAAGTGTAAATCCCTTATCACTGACATATCATCAGTCAGTACGAAAATTTATTTTTCTTTTATTCTATTCCAAGGCGGCACTTCAATTTATACCAAAACCTTTCATTGTCAGAGAAATCTGGAAACATATTTAAGGAAATCCAACGACAAACTTAACTGCAACTGCTTGCAAGGAAATGGCTGGTGAGAGATTGAAACATATTTCTCTGACACCTCGTGTTGTCTTTGACTGGACAAAATTGTCCAAACTTTCTATTGCGCTATCATCATCGTCACCTTACTGGAACAACTGGGGTGGTCAAACATACGCTGGTTTGCCTCCAGAAAATAAAATTGTGGATAAGGCAAACAGAGTGAGACAATGTCACAATCACATACGCTCCCCAATTTTTAATCCAAATTTTGTAAAAGGAATAGAAACCTATTTCCAAAGTAATAGATTGGCCTACCTTTACCGGAAAGCTTTTTCTCTGGATTTTCAATAACTTTCAGGGCGGTGCAAAGCGGAGTCAAAGCTATATGTCTCTCTTGGATGTACTATTTTCCCGCGTTTGGGAAAATTAATTTTTTGTTGCACATTCAATTTTGAAATCCATTTTAGGATTACCTAGTCCAACAAACGGAAACAAATTCTCATAAATAATTCAAGGCGCTTGTCCGGATGTTAAGAAAGGAATTGGAATGCTAATTTATTTCGCAATGAAATCAGAAATCTGGTTGAAATGTTTAATGTTTGAAATGAAGCCAGTGGAATGAAAATAGTTTAATTTCCTCCGTAATTTCTCGTCCGTAAAAAATAGTCTGGTGGCCTATTCCAAACCAGGCTTTAAAAAAGTATTTTCTGAATAAGAAAGGGATTTTCTGCTAATATCCTGGAATTTATGTCATCATTGTTCCCAAATGTCATCGAAAAAGACTTTTAAAATAAATAGTAATCCGGATTGTAAAATAAGAACTGACGTCAAATTTACGTGTAAATGGGATTCGAGTTTAATTGAAAAAATGGGCCAGTTGAAGGTGAAAAAAGAATCTTTTTTTTTTATTCTGCAAGATTGTCTGTTTTAAGAAAGTGGAGAAATTAAACAGCTTTTACTGTCTTCCGTTAGCAATAGAACATTTCGTATCAACTTCTAGGGGAAAAGATTGATTGAATTCATGTAGAAAAACAAGCAAGGCAAGAAACGCAGAGAATGGTTCACTTGCCCGGAACAACTATCTTGTTTCCGCTGCTGATGTGTACTAATTAATGGAAAACCCTGGTCACCTAGTTAACATCACCAATCGCTCAAGACGCTTAAAGTCGAACCTCGAAAGTCACTGTAAAATGCAATTCGATATAGACGTAGCTCGTAATTTCCAACCATTACTACTTTTATATTTATTAATCTATCCGAAGAAATAAAAACCCTGGAGTTTAGTTCCTGGAGGAATAAAATCCTATTTATTCGTAGTTGACCACGTCTGCCACACTTCCGAAGTAGATGAGCAATATATTTATATATTTGTAGAAGACAAATCAATCTTGAAAAGACTCTTGAATTTTTGTAGCTAAGGTTCAGGATCGAACGTCCTATCCGATCACAAGAGGTGAAATCTTGTTTTCGAATTGAAATAGATTGGTCTCTGTAGGTAGGCAGTGGTAATAAATTCATACATTTTCAAATATTCAGTTCAGCTAACAAGGCAAGGGAACCCCACATGTGCCCCCCTAATCGCCTATACCAGATATACTGTCGAGATCAGCATGTTTTCCTGATTACGAATGCGTTTCGTTTTGTCGGAGGGAAAATTACACTTATTTTTATTATTAATTTTGATGTCTAAAAACGCATACGTACAATGCATACGGACATATTGCCCTTTTGGAAGATCAGCAACTCAAACGAAACTCATCACTGTCGCATATTCCTCTTATTGGCAGTTGGAATTTGACACTCTGTCTGGTAATTATCGACATACAATACGATTTGTGATTTCTGTAGGGACGTTGATCCCTTTCAAATTAACGACATTTTTTTAAATTAAAATTCCAAATAACTGTAATGTTCCCGCAGACAAAACAAAACGAATTTGTAATCAGGAAAAAATGCTGATCTCGACAGTATGTGTGGTATATGCAATTAGGGAAGCACTTCGTTGGGTTCCCATGTAAGAATTAAAACTATTTTGTTTCTGCGGTTGCTTGATGTTGTCAGTCTGATATGTAAAGTACTGCATCGTAAAGATACTTAATTTCGTATTTTAATAATGCAAAACTAATTTTTAAGGAACTATTAAAACCCGGGATAATGTCACTTCGTCTCTGCAGAAGTTTTACACTCAACAACTGTATGAGTGTAAAACACCCAATCGTTCTAATCGAAATGAAATGTCCAATCCCATTACATTTTATTTTCAATTCATTGCTCACTTATGGTGACGCATTTAAATCAGCTTCTTTTCTTGTGAAACAAAAAAAAGTTGAACGTGACAAGAAAACATTTTTTTTTTCAAAAACGTTTTCAAACAAAACTTTTCAGATGGGACAAAGAATATTTCTTTTTCCTTTATTTTCACCCTTTAATGTTCCACAGTCGAGCACAATGATGAATAAAAAGCCATGGAAAAATATTTTGTTTCAACATCAACTGCGTCTTTCGTTTACAATTTTTCCGGATATCGTGGGGTGTAAAAATACCCAAAAAATATTAAACGTGTCCAAAATCATAATTTTTTAAAGACATTTTTCCATAACTTTCTTTCATTCTCTTCAGAGTTTAGACTGTAAGAGGGTCAAAATAAATAATCTTTCATATTTGGAAGAAATTCGAATTCCTTTCCTTTCTTCAGACAAATTATATCTGTAATACAGAATATTTTCTCATAATTTAAGCCGTGATTTACGTCTTACATTTATCATGAAAGCAGATGTCCTCCGGATTTGGACTGGACAATTTCCAGTGAAAGGAAGTAAAGCACACATTTTTTATTTATCTCTCGGTCATGCATTTTTCATGCGTGTTTGTGTTTGGACATAAAAAAGAAATCATTTTTGATCGTGTTGATTCCACCATCTGATGTCAACACTTGTAGTGTCATAAAACGGATTTGAAAAAAAATTGGAAATTCTTATTGATAGCATTTTCAAAACATGTTTCGATTCATCTTTTACAACTTCACTTGTCTTGTTAACTTTGGACATGATTTTATACAGCACAACTAATTTTGACACGACGAATTGTAAATCATCATTTTCTCCAAACGTGATGGACAATCTGGTCTACACTAGAACATTTTAAACAGGACGAATTTGAGTAGCGGACTTGACTTGACCACGCAAGAACAAAAAATATTTATTTTATTCTGTAATTTACAATTCTTCATTTATCGTTGATACTTTTACAATTGTAATTCTTGATACGACCATCTTTAAAGTTTTGTGCACATGAATTATTTAAATAATTAAATTTCAGATTTTCTTCCGTGACTTTTTTTCCTATTCCACTCATTCACCCAAACACCACTTGAAAATAGGATATCGTTGGATGTTCTAATGATCATCGACGGAATATATGATGATCCTCCAAAAATATCGTAAACAGGATTTACACAACAATAAAACGTCCAGAAGAAAATATTTATTTCAATTTGATTGTTTCCCATTCAAAATTTACGATTGTATTTAACTCAATCCATTCCTCGTGGAAGAAGCAGATGTTTAGTACTGTTTATATTACAGTTACAACTGTGATTGTGATTCACATTTTTTCCTGCCCTCAAACATGTTGTTTTGTACTGATGTAAGTAAACGAGGAAACTGATATTTCTCCCTTTTTATTTTGGATTCCTATTGATCTGATAAGTACCGTAAAGTGAAGAGTCGGATCGGATCCCCATTTTTTGCTTCCGTATTACTGCTTTCATGCTCAAGCTCCTCCGTTCTTTCTTATTTTTTCGCTACTTGATTTCTTAAGTGTGATGAATAAAAAAATAAATTGGACTTGATCCTTGACTCCCTCCCAAAAAATATAAATGTATAAGCTTCTCCCACAAACAGCTTCTCCCAGAAAGAAAAAAAAACAAAGTTTTTTTCAAACAATTCAAAAGACGACCGGCTTTCTCCAAATATTTATGTTTTTTAAGTTCCTTACTCACTAAAAGAGCATGGCCATTGCCGATTACAGGCAAATTTTCGTATCGAAATGAACCAATTTTCAATAACTTTCTTCTTAAATTTGGAGGAATAACTTGCACAGAAAAATCTCGGCATAATTGAAATTCAACATTTGAATATATGCGAAACTTTTAATTCTCTCGTTACAAATTCCTTTAAAAGAAACTTTTCCTGATGTTTTTACATTTTCAAGTTGCTTTGCATCTTCATGGTAAACAAAATCTATCTTGTAACGATATAAATATTGTTCTGATTAATATTTTTCGTTCGGTCGTCTTATATGTGGGCACGTAGTATATAGAAAACACAAGAATGACTCATCTCATAACATGCGTAAGCGTAAGCTATGAAACTTACTGTTAGTTGTACAGGTTCCCAACTCTTCACGGTCAAAGCGCAATGACACAAATTTTGATTTTCCTATTATCACAATTTTCACCGGAAATAATATTGACGACTTTATTCATCAAACGTCTGATCCTCTAGAAAATGAAATGGAGTTTTTTAACAGTTTTCATAGTCAGATCCGACACAAGGAATATTAAAGGATTCTAATCATCTTAAATTCTAAATAGAATGGTTTTAAAAAAGTACTAAAGGAAATCCCACTTTACCCCATTTTTTATACAGCACATATATCTTTTCCAGCTGTTTTACTGCCTTTTCTTCCATTTTCGTTTCTGCCTCTTTCCTTTTTCCAAGGTCCCAGAGAAAACATAAACAAGCCAATTTACCCTCTCCGTTTCTAAACGGCAATTTCAAGTGGAGTGGAGTAGACGAGCTCGAGACAAGACACAGATTTAAAGCCTTTCTCCCTTTCGCTCGGTGGAAGAAAACTACGAAAAAAGAATGCATTCCTCTACGATCCATCCATATTGCTTTGCTTCGCTCTTTTTCTACTTGGTCATCACATTTTGACGGGGTGTTCCCCAATGTGTCGTTTTTTCCAAAAGATGTTTACATTTTCAATTTCGTTTGACTTTTACTCCCGCCTTCTTCTCTTTTGTCGATCATGTTAGATTGTACAGGAATCAGGGTGGATAATATCCCTTAACACGAGAGAGATTGTTGTAACAGATATATCTAATAAGTTGAACTTGGATTTAAGTACATACGTACATAAGTAGTGTTGACATTTTCCCTTGAATTCAATCCACCATAAAATAATGTTCAGAGACTTAAGTGAACATGAAAATGAACGTCATCGTGATTGTGTAGAATTGCAATAAAAATACTGTGGCACTTCCATAATAACCTCCCGCAATATTTTGGCTTAAAAATTTTAAATGGGAATTAATATTTCATTTTTAGTTTTCACACACAAATTGCGTATACAGTAAAAGTGCTTTTTGGTTTAATTTTCATGTCGAAATCTGCATTGATTTATAAATGAATGAGGTAGAATGTTACTTTGGAAATCCCCCACGTCAAGTGTTATAATACAATTACCTTTATTACACATTCGTCTCCATTCAACACATAATCTGGATCTGTACTCACTAGGAACACCGCTTGCAGTCGATTTTTCACATTTGTGTTAAGTGTTGATATCGCTTTCACTTTCGATCAATACATAATTGACATACAAAATTTAAGATACAAAAATAAACTGTAATATAATTGTGGTACTTCCAGAGAGAAATAAAGATGGATTCGTAACCTGAAACATAAACTGATCTTGACAGTATGTAAACATGCGATTGTCTACTAGGGACTTGCTCTCTTTGAAGTTCCACTGCATTAATTATTAAGCTCCCGACGCGTCGGGTAGTCAGCTTGATTTGTTTGCATTCTCAAAAATCCTTGTTGCGCAAAATCAGAAAAGCATCAAATGAGACGAGGTCCATTTGACTTTAGCACTTCTGAAAATACTTTTGTATTGGCTTTGCAGTTTGCAGTGGACAACGCAGTGTATTGAACGATTGAACCTGACTGGAATGGGAAAATTATTTTATCATATCCGGATGATTCAATGCAACAACTTTCTTTTCTCCTTTTATGCGTATAAACTGAAATACCTCTACGCAATACACACTGCGTCTAACACCTACAAAATGAGACACTGACAAAGGTTTGCAAAGACGCATCCCGGCATCCCAGCACTTTTTCCTTTGGCAGAAAACGAACCAAATGAGGAAAGAAGACACGTCTAGCTCAAAGTCGCTATCATTATTCATTCCATTTTTCTTCTGATTTTGGACAAGATTTCAGAAAGGAAACATGTTCTTCTTCTCATGGAAAATTTCAGCTGCTATAGCGTAGTGAGTCGAGTCGAGTCTAGAGAAAAGTAGATAATTCAGGGATTATGCAACCTCATTTCCTTTTATTGCATTTCATACACTTTCTCCCCGTTTTTCTCATACTCATCTGGTTAGTAATGTACTTAATGAAGCTCAATAATATTCCTTCATATTTTATCCGGATCCTGGTAAGGCTGACTGGGAAAGAGTTTGGTTCTCCAACTCATCTACATCTTCACAATAAAAAATATTTTTTGTGCTCTGGTTCCGGTTCATTACTATTCCTGGCACTTTCTACTCACCCATCTTTATTTTGATGGGATTTCTTTTTGTTGGCAAAAAATATTCCTTTTATGAATTCCCTCTGCATATTTCTCCCATCACATCACATCAGCAATTTTTTTTCTTATTTCTGGCTTCCGTTACGGAATAAATTCAAGGTCGGAAATAGAGTCGAGTCGAGGAATTCGAAAAAGATTTTTCTCACTCATTTTCCTTTGCTTCGCTCTCTCGCTCGTTGTCAGTCAGTTACGTTTATCTGTCGAGATCAAAGTGAAGTGAGATAATGAAACTCAAGAGAGTTTCAAGCTTTTTAAGAGCTGACATAACAAACAGTTTTAGAGTGAATCGTGATCATCTCATTATCACTTCATCTTCATCGGATGATGAGATCTGTTACAGGTACAGAACAGATGGCTTTCCTTTGAATTTAAAATGCACCCTCCATTTTCTAACATCATCTGACATGAATTTTCATTTCTCTCACTGAAAATCTATCTATTTACTTTTCTCTTCTCTCCAAAATCGGATAAGGATGTTTCAAGGTTGACTTGACTAGTGACTCAATTTAACTCAATCAAGATAATGTAAGTACCTTTTCTATTAAAATGGGGGAGTAGATTGGATGGAGAAAAAAACGAGATCACTTTTTCTTAATAAAAAATAAATACGCATTTCTATTGTATTCTGAATGAAGTTGAAGTTGTTTTAGAAAAAAAGAGTAAAACGGTAAGAGTAAACGTACAATAAACATGATTTGCGAAAGTCAAGATAACGCAGCGTAGGTCGCAAGACGCAACTCGCTAAAGTCATATATCTCAGTCAGTCAGTCTTGTTTTCCTTCTCGAGATTGGCAAGAAGACGGAAGAATGATGCATCTACATCTATGGAATCCGTGTGAGTGCAGAACAAAATCTGTTTATATTAGGGAATACCCGAGACAATTTCAAAACAATATTTTACTGTTGTTTTGCAGTCACGAACTCAAATGAATGAATGAACGAACGTATCCTGGAAAAAAAATTTGGATACAGATGAATGTATATTTTTGTACAAAAAGTTGAATCTCAAGAGATACGAAACAATATATTTTTCCTTCTTGTGACATTCCATTGCATTGTCACGAAGAAAAAATACGAGAAAGTTTGATCATGTAAATGTCTTGTCCCTGGATTTTTTTATTTACAGGAATGGGAAAAACGTGAACAAGGTTTTCTATTTACTTACACAACAAAAATATCAAATTCAAGTCCTCGAGATACGGTGAAACACGAATGATTTAAATAAATGTAAGTATTTTGAAACACATTTACATTTCTATTGCTGCAGGTGAATATAAAATTACATTCGTCAAATGACGACGGAGCACATTGAACTTGATTAAAATCTGGACGAGATTACGTTGTTTAATGATGTAGAGCTTGTGGAACCTTCCCGTCAAAGTAGAGATGTTTTTGTGTTTGGGAATGGTATCTTTTCTTGTCGAAAACACTCATTGTGAAAATCAGGAAAATTGTACATTACAAATAAACGCTACTTTGAATGTGCCATTGACAAAAAACTTTTTTGATAGTTCCCCTTTAGCTCCTTTTTCCCCCACATAATTATATTTCATTCTTTTGCAACAGATGCAGATGAGGGAATAATTGCATTATTGAGAGCAGGAACCGCGCAATCGGGGGATACAATGTACCCCCTTGATATTTGTAGTTTAATATTAGCAGGATATGGAATACGCAAAAAAAAATTCATTGTGAAACTAGAAATGTACCCCCTTGTTCCGCGGTCCCTGACTTAAACAACCACATATAATAGATACTTAAATACACTTTTCTTTAGTAATTTGTTGGTTACTTGTAAGGAAGCCATTAAATTGGATTTCAACATTTATTTCATGGAAAGCCTTCTGTTGAACAACAGAAGAGCAGGTTTTTTATGCAAAAGTAATTTGGAATAAACTGACTTGATGGTCCGTATAGGATTTTTGCAGGACCTTGAAATTTAGTTTCGAGAAAGGTGCTTAATACTTCCATCTCTAGATGCGTAATAGCATGAAGCAGATATGGGAATCGTATGGCTATCTGGTAATTTAAAATTTCTGTAATCGCTATAAGTTCAAGGATAATTTTATGAAGGAAAAAGTTTATAAGAATGTATGCTGTTGGAATAATACAGTGTTTATGTCTCTGGAGTCTTCTATCGTGTTTCTTCCATTTTTTGAGACACGAACAAACCATCCCGTTTTTTTAAAAGCTATCTTGAACTTTGCTAATTTTCAACTCGATAATTAAATTCATTTCTATTTATTACACATTAGGGATGGGACGAGCACTCGAATTTGCCGAGCGCTCGGTATCGAGCCGAGCCGAGCTCGAGCGCTCGGCTCGACCGAGCACTAACCTTTTTAAAAAGCCGAGCAAACTTAATTGTTTTTTCAAGATAACATCAAAGAAAATCCGCATTTTCAGAAATAGATTTGGTTATGAAATTCTGCTAGTGTTTGGAATACATATAAAATTGATTTTCCGTACATTTTTATTCATAATTTCATCATTTGATTTCAATTTTTGAATTGTTGGCCTAGTTTTGCTGCCATTTATGCAAAAATCAAGGAAATTTCTGCTCGAGTGCTCGGCTTGCCGAGCACCGAGCAAAATTTTTTGAAAATCACATCTGCTCGAGCTCGGCTCGGCTCGGCAAATTTGCTGCATCGTCCCATCCCTATTACACATGTTCACACCGCAAGAGTGGGTAACAACCATCTATATAGACAATGTTTTTTGTGTTCTTGCAATAATTGTATGTTGACGTTTAAGTTAAAAGTAAAAGTTATTATTAGGGAATTCAAAAAAAAGGATAGGATTAGAGTTCGTTTTCTACTTTACAATGAATTCCTCGAAATAATTTATCAATGTCTGAAAAATTAATATATTTATTTCTGTGAATAGCTTCACAGAATTAATAAAAGCATTAGTGTTTACTGATTTTCTATCAAAAAATAATTTGAATCATACTAACTTCGTTCAAAATATCTGATCAGTCACCATGAACGGATTTTAGAAGAAAGTGGAGTGGGACTGTTCCCATTTTAAAACCTGAACAATCCTAAAATATTTCTTTGAGTGACCCTAATTGAAAATAATAATTTCGAATGTGTATGATTCAACTCACAAGAGCTGCGTCACTTGCTTTCTTGAAATTGCCTTGTCTTCCCCTTTTTTAAAGAACCCGATGAATCCAGAATTCCAGCACAAAAACTTATTTTTGTCATCTTGAAGCGAACTGAACCACTTGAAAAAGTCTACAGAACTGGTAAGGGTTTGAAGAAGAAAACTCTTTTAAGTGGCCAAGTTATCTTCTGAATGCGAATCACTAGGGAATTGGTCGCAATCGCAATTCTTTTGGAAGATAGCTTGCTTGCTCATCATATGGTACCTAGAATTTATGTCAGGTAAAAGCAGAAGAATGCCAACATACCCAACCACAATACAACTGGAAGTACGACTTTTACGAAAGCAAACGAAAACCCAAGTCAAGTCACAGACTTATTTAAACTTAAGTAAGAGCTGTCAACTTAAAAAGTTTTCCCAACCATTTGGATTGGATTTGAAGAAAAATGTTTTTAAGACAGTCGTAAGTACAATGAACAAACTCTAAAATGTCTGAAACTTTCTTCGGCACACATTTTTTTCACAGTAACGCAGAAGCAAAATAATGCATGACGAAGGAAAAAGATGATCTTATTCAACTCTTCATTTTATTCAAACCACCCACATCCACCCTTACAATATTTCGTGGAATGTTTTCCATGTTTCTTTTTGTTGATGTTTCACATTTTAATATTTTTGCATAAATCAATTCAACTTTCTTCCCATCGACATAAACATTTACTTTCATTCCTTCTGGGCTAGATATGGTGAAAGTGACGATTATTTTTCAAAAAATTGCGAATACAAGATAAAAAGAACTATTTTTAGGTATTTATAAGCATAAATTTAGATAAGTTTTCAGTAAACAATTAAGCAACAAATTTTTAGCTCCAGTTTTTTACTTGTTTGCTTCATCAGAAGCTGCGATGGAATTTAGCTTGAAGCTAAAGGCGTGAAAAGAACAGAATTAAACTTTTTTTTACTCACATCCTTCCTGAGAATTATAGATAATTAGGTTGCCGACTGAAAGTTAGCAAAATACCGCAACACGGATGGAATATTTCCTCGTTCGTAAAATGTACGTAAGGATGTTTTGAGCCATCATCACCAGAGAAACTCTGAAATGATGATTTCCCCTTCTCTGCGTTTTTTCTTACGAGAGGGAGAATGCGAGTCCGGTTTGATGGAGGGAGGGAGGGAAACAAGCCAAATAACAAACTCAACTCATGCTTCACAAAAGCTCAGGCATCAACAACTTTTCACTCTTGATTAAGTTATCATTTCTTTCCTGTCTACTTCCACATTTTAGTTTTGGGAATGCTTTTATGAAAGCTTTTGGATCCTGTTTAGTGAATTCCGAGCACATACTCAACCACATTTTACCTGCTGGCCATTTCTCCAATTAGAGGTATAAACTCATTTTACCTCATAAACTACGATAAATGCTATCGGCTCTTCGTTTACAAGCCGAAGGAAGATATCAAACTTTTAGGGGGAACTTGCTTTTCTGTTTTCGTACTTTCGTCAGATATAACAGTTTGGCCATCCTCCACTTAAACGTCAGATTTGAAAAACTCCACGAGTTGGAAGCGAGGGAAACTTATAGATGATGATGAAGAGTCAACGTAAGACGACGTATAAATTTAGATTATCGGTGATTGAAAATTTTATATTTTCTGCAGCGTTAAAATTTCAGTTTAAAAGATTTGAAGTCCCATGGGAAAATATATTTCCTGCTTGAAGATGACAAAAAACTACGAAATTTAATGTAAAGAGAAGAAGAATTGCCATTAGGATTTGAGTTGGCACATTTGAATGTGTTGTAAGAACACCTCCAAATGCCCGGAAAATAATTCATTTGGCATTTCCGAATCATTGTGGTCGACAAGAAAATGGGAATTACACGTATTGGCATTTACCACAAACACCGATCGATCGGTGTTTGTGGTGATCGGTGATCGCGATCACCACATCTCACCACGAAATTTCTGCAGGGAATTTGAAATTCTCGACGAACGTTCACTTACTTTTAGATTCCATCATTTGTTAAATGAAGTTCCGTCAGTTTATTTCCTTTTAGAAGCATAATCAAAATGAAACTTGGTAATTCATTTCGACTTTTAGTGAGAAGAAATAATTCTATTAAAACTGACTGTACAGGTATTTTAGTTTTTTTTGTAATGTGCATGAGTAGAATTTCACGGTCAGATTATGGAAATCCCAGCGCAATGGTATTTCATCATCTCGGAGGTTGGTTTTTCCGGGTTTCATGTTCATGAGCTGATTGTGTTAGATTCACAAGGGAAGGGCCCCAAGTGCCCCCCTATATCGCATATACCACTTATATCATCTAGATCAGCTTTTTTTGCTCTTTACGATGACATTACGCAATTACTGGAGATATTTGGCAATAATTTTAAAATTAATTTTTTAGGCCAAAATATTTGCTAATTTGATGGAGTTGACATCGCTTTTGAAAACTATGCTAGTGTCTTTGATTTTAAATATGGGATAGTATGAAGAAGGTCAGTCGAAG
>JAHZMX010005236.1:0-12400 GCA_027743895.1 Seira musarum
CCATTGGTTTCCATGGCTCTAAAAATGTACTTTTCTCTGTACCGCTACCCAGATACGTTTGCACGATTCATTGAACTTGAGTTTGCATGTGTACGAAACATCATTGTTTAATAGAAAATTCCCTGTCCGTCCAACAGAGTGTGGGAAACTAGGTTTATGAAAATTCCACTATGCCAGTAGACCACTTATAACCACGATTTTTATGTTAATTGTTAAAATTCATGCAAGCAAAGTGCCAAGACATTTTTGTGTACTTTTTCCCTCCTTAAATTAGATATATGTACTTAAGATGAGAGTAAAGAATTTATTAAATGCTATGTGAATGTATGATCATCATCATCATTAATTAAAAGCTTACTAATATTTTTAAAAAAGTTCGACTTGTTTTCCCTCTGTAGGCAAACACCACTCTTCCTGTCTGGGGCTCTTTGTAAAATTGCTAAAAATTCTACTCCACAGCCAAATGGCAGTCATTATTATTACCGACCAAAATTATTGCCAATGCATGATTAGAAATGATGGGCACATTATAAGAGTTGGCTCAACAAATAATTACTTTCCATCTCTGCTTATTTATTAATAAAGTCATTCAGGCACACTTTTCTGGTAATGTTTATGTACCTAATCTCACACACTTTTTCAAAGTTTCATCACTCTGACATTATGGGCCATAACAAGCGTGACAAATGTTTCATAAATCCTAATTAGTAGTTTTACATTTCTTGGATGAAGAGTGAAAGTTATTCCCTTTAATGTTTTTAAAGAAGTTCTTCAAACAAATCATCAATTTCAATCAATCGCTCGTACATTTCATGAACCTTTTGACTCATTCAAAGAAATGACTTTAACATAACATACCTACCATTTACAAGGGTATTTATAACGCAAAACTGCTTATCGTTGAAGTACGTAAAAGTAGATAAGCGTGTAAATCCTCTGATGCCTATGAAATACATAAGTAGTAATTGCGTGTGTCGTTGATTATAGTACTCATTCCCAGATTATCACGATATGTCGGTCTTGTTTTCAGCAATATCTACATTTTAAGTGTACATACACACCTTAGGAATTAGTAATTGATTGTGACTGTGAGTCACTCAAGTAGGTACTATTTATGTGCGACGAAGAGTAGTCACGCCGTAATTATCGGTTGAAATGAATCGGAACCTAAAGATTATTTTTTTATTAGTATTCAGTATTGGAGTTTCGGTTTGTTTGCGCTAGTGTAAATGATTCCTCAAACATTTGTTTGTTCATTTCTGATATATAGTCAATAACAGATGGACTTATGACCAGGCCAGTAATCTCTCGTTTGATAAAAAAAGGATTCTGTTTTATTGCTGCGATTTGTTGCAAATAAAGCGTTTCTAATTTCATTTCTCATTACATATTTATCTTATCAACAAAGTGTGTTTTTTTAGCCATATCGTGTCGTGAAAACTACCATTTGCTGGCTGTACAAAGTCGCCTTCACAATACCATTACAATTACAATTACACATGTGCCACATTTTTTTTTTTCTTTCTGATATGGAGAGATGATGATTGCCTCTGGCGTCGTCGCTGTTGTCGATCTTTTTTCCCAGTGAAAATAGGGGAAGTAGACCGGACGATGAAGACATTTGCCACGCATTTCAATCTCGAAATTAATTTTATGCAGTGAAAGAGATAGATGAAAGTAATAAAAGCATATGTGGCAACATTTATTTCTGAATCTGAAACAGGCATCACAGATATTAAGCTTGCACTATGTTGCCATTGCACAGGCTGCTTTTATCAGGATAAAACAGCGGCACTAGGGTGAACCGGCTAAATTAATTAAGCAAGGTACATTTTTCAAATAAAAATCATTTAAACAGTAACATAGAACACCACCGCAGGAGAAATCAAACTGGGACATGCCATGAGACAAAATGAATGCAAAAAATTATTTCAAGATTCCGCTACTTTTTTTCTTTGATTTCGTAATGAACTGAGGTTTTGTCTTTAAACAAAAAGTGCATGTACCTATATATTTATTGCAAATGCTAATTTTAATTATAATACAAGCCGCTAATTCGATTCACATCTCTTTTTTTACGGCAGCCTTTTCTATTTAAAAAAATGGGAACGAATGATCAACGTGGTTTGATAATAAAGCCGGGGAGAAATTGAGAAATTACCTGTTTAATTTCTCATTTCCTCATTGTGAAGTTGCATACCCCCTAAAAAGAGATTGCTAGAGAGCTCGCACAACAATCACACGAAATAATGCAATTACCATTTTATTCTTCTAGTACACCTCATTCTTGTTGTTTTAATAAGAGAAATTCTATTCTTTGTCGAACTAATTTTAGAGTCCTTTTCCATTTCCCCTTCTTTTGCTGTCGATTTTTATGAAGATGATGAAGCAAGATGAAGAAGCTTGGCTTTGACTTAAACTTATTATTTGTTCGTGAAAGAAAATAATGCTTTTTTGTGGTACAATTCTAGTGTAATGACGTCTGTTGAACTACTGAATGAAATTGAAATGATCATCATCTTGATGGCTGTGTGTTATGATGAAGATGAGTTTTTCACTTCGTTTTTCTACCTTTTCAGGTTGTCTTCAGTGTTTGTTGATGGTGATTCTTGCAAAAATTTTCTCTTCTGTAAATTCAAATTTTATGGCAAAAAAGCACTTAAGTTTAAAAAGCTCTATTTTCAACAAAAAATTTCATTCTAGTTATAATAGTATTCGCTAGAGTTTGCCAGTTTGATTGAAGGTTTTTATGAAATAAGGAAGAAAGTCTGATGTCTGATTGTGATTTATCTTCAACGTGATGATCATGCCCGTGATTATAATGCGGCAGTCCAAAAGATTTTTTTGTGCGAATCAGACTTAAAATATTAGGATTGCTGACGATGATGTGTGATGTTATGCCTCTACGTGGAGTACGTGCACTTACTAATCGTCAAATACCACGCTTGAGTTTCGACTTTGCATGACAAATGGCCTTATGCATTTTTAACTGAAACAGAAGAATTTGCAAGCTTAATGATGTAAAGCCGGTCCATGCAAAACACCTGACTCACTACGTGCGTAATTGCTTGTCGGTTGGTTAAACTGTTCGGTAACTATTATCATGAGACGTTGTAGAATAAGTAATCATAATAATGAGGGACGATGTTGGATGGTTTCCGAGTTTCAAGATAAAAAAAAGTAAAATTCTTGCTGTGGAAGACCTTACAAAAAAATCCTCTGATGATTAATCTCGTTAGCTAACTCTTCCTTTTCTCTTCCACTTTTGCAGACAAAAAATACAAATGTTATGTTTTATTTTTGTAAATTATTTGTTTAGTGACATTCACGCTTACTCGCACGACACACACCGAACGAGAGTTATTTTTTTGTGTATTCGTCCTAAGTCAGAGTTGCAGTCATGTCGTCGTGCTTCATTCATTACAATATCCTTCGTCGTCGTTAATGTTTGATTTCCCTTCTTAAAGCTTCATGTGCAGGAAAAAACTTTTCAATTTCTTTTTCTTCTTTTGACTTAAATGAGTAAGCCTTTGTCATTTTAGAAAATGCGTTTTCCACTTAAAATAGCTTGATTCCTTGAATCAACTCAACAAAAATTGACACATTTCGCGATGATCATGATGATGATTGTAATTACGTGTGGTGTTGTGATGATGATGATGATGATGATGACAGAGTGATGATAATGTCAATTGCTGGGTAAATCGTTGATTTTTCAGTTGTTTATCCATTTAAATTCCATTTCAGAAAAGGAAAAGCCTGCAATTTAGAATTTTTGTTCTGCTGTGTTCATTTAAACATACCTACTTAAATGTCATTTTGAATCTTGTTTTTGGTGTGATATCATTAAATGCCGCATATACACAGGGTTTCTCATTCTCATTAATAGTTTCCCTTTTGTTGAAAAATGGCAATGACACAATGAGAAATAAAAAATTACTGACGATTGTAAGACCATCAACATCAACAATTATGGCCATCAATAGGAAGAAAAAAGGAAGAGATTTAGCGAGTTAAGTAGTTGTAATAACGGTTTCAGTTTTTGAAATTTACAACGATTCAAGAGAGATATGCAAAAAGAGCAAGAAACAATAACCAAAAGGAGTCATGTTTGGTGTAGCCAGGGACGAAAGCCAGCCAGGGTTTCGGGTGTGGTAAGGTATGTTGCATGATTTAACAAAGCATTTTGCATCTTGGATTCCCTAATTTTGGCATTCGCAATTTCAGTAAAATTGCAATAACTAGATGAAAAGCTACATATAAAGCACGTTTCTTTTTGGAAGAGAAGGTATAATTTAAAGATTAGATTCCAATTAGTCGGCACTTCACTCCCAACATCAACTCCCTTTTAAGGAATGCGAAAAAACAAGGGAAAAGACTCCGACTTTGCAAAAAAAATTATAGCTTCAAGATAAAAATGGAGCTAGATAAGAAAGATTAAATGAAATAAAGAACGCATGAGTCATCATCATCCTCATGCTTACTTTTTTATCACGTTTGTCTCGCGCGTCACACCATATTCTAGTAAAAACTGCTCCATTGTTCGTATAATTCCTTTTGAAAAGATCAATGTGTGTGTTCAGTGTTCGTGTTAGCAAAAAAAAAGACGATCAAATTGCGATTTGAATATGCCAAAGTTAATAGCTAAAAATTTTACCTTGATTTTAGTAGCAAAAATCCTTTTGTTCGATTTTTGCTCACACCTTAAGTCAATTCACTTTAAGACTTAAATAGACGGTAGGTTTTTGAAAAAAGTAATAGAATTTGCATTTTATGTGCAATTTCGTGTTGATGATAATGACGATAACGGCTCAAGCCTCTCTCTGCCTTCTGTGCCTAAGAATAGCTATAAACATGGGAAACGATAGTTGCCACCATAATCGCTGTCATTGTTCGATTATTGTTGTATTAAACTTGGCGTTACTTTACACTCGCAAATGCATTCATCCGCATCCGCAAATAATACAAAAATAATTTTTTACCATTACCAAGCGCTTTTTTTGCCAGGAAGAATATGTATTTTTGTACGTGCAACGACGATTTAACAATAGGAAGAATGCTGTTAACTTCGTTCCTCGTTCGGTTCGGTCGGTGTTTGTTGCTTTTGTTAGCTGTCCAAGCTGTACCATGATGATTTGTGTGATACGATGCACTAAAAGACTTTTTTTTTTCAAAAACGGCAAGTTCATAAAACGTTATATGACAGGATGATGATATACTACTATCAAAGAAAATTAGGTCGTGGCTAACCGCTTAAAAAACTCTTATTTGAGATAGATGAACAACAGAAAACAAAGTGCATGGGTATCTTTTACTCGGTCTGTTTTTGGTCGGATTAAAAATTAATTTTTTACTGCTTGGTTTGTTGGCTTGTGAGCTTGGCTTTAAACGTAAATACACGATTAAAAAGTGCTATCCGCCTACGTGCATGGGTACTGGGTACAGGGTAAATACTTAATTCCTTTGAGAGAAAAAAAAGTTCTGTTGTAAACCAAAGATTATTTGGTAAAAACGCTTGGCGTGTGGTCGTACCGTAACAGTCCGCTTTCGAGAAAATAAGTATAATCTCTTGCTTGTCAACTTGATAATAAGACAGTACGATCGTGAAGATTATTGTGCCATCGACTTTCGCATTGAATTGAGTACTTTTTTTTCTGGTTGAAGATTACAGTTTGACTTTGGCCCGGTCCCAGTCATCAAGTACAATTTGCTTGTAATGACAACGTGTAAATCTTTTCAAAGTCAATATCTTTTCAGGGGATCAATTGGTTGATCGTGTTGGGAAACTCCTATACACATTTCATTTCTTCTGTAAAGACTTCTCAAATTAATGTGAGATATAAAAGTACGGTGTTGATGATGGTTTAGCTTTTACTTGTCGAATCAAAAGGATTTGCTGCGAAACTCCATTTACTTCAATTTGAATTGATTCATCGTCTTTGCGTAATCTTTTTCATCAGATTTCGTTCATACTTGCTAGTTGGTTCTCTGTAAAGTTTACTATCTGGATCTTTCATGAAAAACTCGTGTGGAAATTATCCACGAAATAAATCTCATGAAGGGCTTATTGGTTGGCATAAAACAATTTTTGGGTATAATTACTGTAATAGATTTTTTGCTCACATAACGAAACGAAGATGGATGATGTTAAATGATTAATAATATTGTCGATCCATTCGTTGGGAATGAGAATTTTATAAATGTGATATCGCTATTTATAAAATGCATATGCATTTATTTGGTGTGGTGGAACTGCAATTGCAACATGCGAAATTTCATAATTACATGAGATGTGAATTCATCTCATGTAATCGTTTAATAAGTATGGCTAATGCTCACAGAGAGCAAGAAATCGTTCAATTTACAACCATAAAATACAGAAAATGATGATCCCTTGTTCGTATGTTTCTTTTGAATGTTTGTAAATTCACATGAATAAAAAATTAATGGTGGCATTGGCATTTACATTTCTGAGAAAAATATTAGTCATAAATTGTTCTATTGACGAGTTGCATCGTAAAAAATCCCAGTCAATTGAAAACATTTATGTAGTGTGAATGACAGAAATTTGCCGCTACTGCACAATTACTTCTTCAATCCTGTATAGCCAGCCGCATTATTGCATGTCGTCGTAGTGGTTTTCTGGTGATTGTTGGCGATTGGATTAACAATGAACGTATTGTATTGTTCATGTTCAGTTACCCCGTTTATTTCTCATAGATCACCATCAACAGAACGTATTTTTTTTTCAAAAGTTCATGAATATATCTATTGAACTTCAATCGAATTATGTAGGTATGAACATAATCTTTTCCGACTACGCTATTGTTATGCGTGTCTGATGAGATGATACATTTTTATCAAAATCTTAATTATTTTTTTGTTCTGCCTCAGTAACTCTCACCACTGCACTGCATTTTACAGTTGAAGCTGTACTGACTGACCCCATAAAATCATTAAAATGCACATTTTGCATCAATAAACTTAGGACTAGTGTGGTTTTGGCCATCTTCTAAGTCCATGTAATTTGATAATGAAGCGTTAACTTTTTTTTATTCATATAAAGATATATAAGACAGGAACGTTTGTACCTACTGAACTCATCTTCAATCTTCATCCTGAATTCAGAATTTATGGTTTTTGTGAGCTGATATCGAACCTGGGAAAGCTTTAGGTAACTTTGAAATTATACTCATTGACATGGATCGAGTGATCCTTTTAAAAACCGTATCAAACGTCTACTAAGGAGAATGGTTTGTGTCTATTTAGAAACTAGGACAGTCACTCATAATGTGAGACAAACTTTGTCCTGAGGCAGTGTCTTTGAAAATAGTTTCCTATTTTTATGTATTCATCATTATCATGCCATATTTTTTGTAATGCCTATATTATTTAGAAAAAGGATCTTGCGAAAAACAAGCAAAGGAACTTGAGTAGTAATCAAATTGTTTTACAACGCAACAGGTAGTAGGTATTCCTCACGTTTGAAGTAGTAAGAATTGTGTAGAACATTTTGTTTTCTGTCAGAAATATGCGTGTTTGATGTATCCTGCAATTTACTTATGTACATATTTTTAGAACCACTTAAAAAATTTTCATGCTAATTTGCGCTTTCAACTAGGAAAACGGATGATGAAGGACCATAAATTCCCTTTTAAAGCTGATGTTGATATTTCAACCTAAAATCAGAATTTTCCGCTGAAATAATAAAACGAAGACAATCTCTGCCAAAAAATGTATTGTACCCTGCGAAGATCTGTGAGATTTATCTTTATCATTCCACAGTCTACCAAAAAAATAATCTTGTAAGGGAAAAACCATGTAGCTTATGACTTCAATAACATTATTTGCATAAGCAAAACTATTTTGTTTGTTTGTTTGGATTAGATTAGATAATGACAGGGAGAAACCGTGTGTTTAAAATACGCTTTTTTAAAAGTTACGCTATTTTTTATTTCAATTTTTTTTGTTCAGTTCAGAGATCTGTAAACCAGTAAGCCGTAGCGCCTGTGCGTGCGGCAGTGACTCTGATTTATCATGAATCATGATGATTATGTGGACTGCGCTAAATAATAAACCGGAAATGCCTTTGTAAGAGGTGTGCTAGATAAAATTTAATTGAGTTTGTTGATTTTTTTCGCTTACGTTGACTCTGACTCGAGTGAGTATGTTTAAATATGCAATAAAAATTGTAGCCAGAAAGCATACGTTTCTTTTGTCCTTTTTGCAGTCGTCACTCTATTGCAGCGAGTTTTGTACTTTTGAGTTTGTTGAATTTTTGTCATCATGTGACAGGTCGTTGCATTTGGAGGAATAAAAGCATGTGAACCTTCTCGTAAAAAATGATCATACCTATGTAGCGTTATGCCGTTTGCCACAAAGCCACATCGTGAATCATGATGCTAAATGAGTTGATTTGCAGGAGCGGTTTTTTAAAAATCCCTATTTTTTTGCGTATCGTATATATGTGCATATCTATAATGAGATTACCTAATAGTACAATATCGTAATGACGTTTTAAAAACACGTTTACGTTTTGCATACTCATAGTAAGCGTAATTTGCCTGGTTGATAGCTACGGGCAATTTTTTAATGAGACGAGATCAAAGATCTGGTCGCTGATCTAATCAAATGCTTTGTGACGCATCTCTAACCGTAACGTTTTTTAGCCAAATGCGAATCAAAACTTTAAACATTATAAAAACATTGCAATTCGGTACATTGAGGATTTTTTTTGAAAATTTGCTGATTAACATCGACGTAAAGAGGTCCTTGGACCTTTTTCTCAGGCATTTGCTCCATTTTCATCGTCCTAAATGAATGGACTATCTACACATTAGCTGTATTTGCATAGCAGGAGAATTTGTTGTATTATGGTATTACTCAGCTCAACTCGATTTTATTTTACTTCTACCGTTTTTATTCACCTCACCTGTCATCATGATAGCTCATTACGTGGCCATAAGAGCGGTCAAATAGTAGCTTCTCATCTAATTTAATAGGCAAAACGAAAAAATACCAATGTGGTGGGTTTGATGCAGTAAAAAAATCAAAATGGCAAATTAAGTTTTATATTAGCTTGGGTGTGTCAAACACTTCTTTCTAATACTGATAGACTTCTTGTTTTTCTGATGATTCCTCCACCTTAAATCAAAAACTTTTTTTGTAGATATCATTGCATTGCATTTCCTTGATGATGATGTTGATGGTCATTATTCTGAGATTGTAGTTGTATAACACAGTCCCAAAATAACAAAATATCGTGCAGGTGTATAGCTCCAAGGCAGAAATTCTTTGTTTTTTAGTTAACAAACAAAAATACATTCAAATGCGCATGCTTGCAGGCTACAAAAGACAAGTTGTTTTATGTAACAAAACCAAAAAAATACCTATCTATGTAGTATTACATATAGCATTCTTGTCTAGCCTAATATGAAAATCTACAACGAATCACGTTTCACGAGATAGCAATAAAAAAAATTTGCTTAGGTGGATTTTCCTTTTGATGGAGATAGCGTTAATGACAGCACAGCAGTGGCCGCATACCTGGTAGCAGTTAATTTTTTTACTAGTAGTCTATGTAACTTTCATCATAACATAAACAAAAAAAGTAAATTAATTTACATAACGAAGTTGCATAAGTTCCGGTAGTCCTGTTTTTGGCTTCACTATTTAAGCTTTTTTGTCATATACCAAAAAGGCTTTCAATTTTATCCTTGAATTTCTATTTTGNCATCAGAACATAAACAAAAAAAAGTAAATTAATTTACATAACGAAGTTGCATAAGTTCCGGTAGTCCTGTTTTTGGCTTCACTATTTAAGCTTTTTTGTCATATACCAAAAAGGCTTTCAATTTTATCCTTGAATTTCTATTTTGCGTGGATTTTCTCTCTGTTTTTTAAAAAAACTTTTGTATGTATTCATGCATACGCGTGGGCATGTTCTGATTACGTAGTTGTATGTATGTGTAGCTAATCGGAAGTTGTCTTTGAAAACATTCATTATTTTCTAGGTGACGTGTTATGAATATGAAGGCGACCGGTTGGTCGGGTCAGTGTTAATTAATGTGACTTTTGAATGCCTCGATTTTTTATGGGTGTATTGAATTCTCTGAGATGATGATCGAGATGACCAGATTGATTAAGTTGTAATGGATTTCACCTTGCCTTGAATTTACAAAATTCCATTTATTTGACGTATGATATCATGAAACAATGAAAGCAAGTTTTTTGTTCTTCTGCTCGACCATTATGGAAAAATATAGCTCATTACTCTGACCAAAAAATTTGCATTAGTCTTAAAAAAATAAACTTTTAATTGAAGTGATGACGTGTGTTTTGATGGGATGGGCTATAATCATGAATGTCCTCAAAACATGTAGAATTGCATTTTCAAAAAAATATCCATCAAATAAGTTCTACTACCAACCAATAAAAGCAACAATCATGGAAATGGTCCATTTGCGTTGAAACTTTAATTGCTTGGTTGTTGGTGCTTTTTATAGTGTTGATAATGGTGATGGTTGTCAATTACGAAATGGAAAGAGTGAGTGGCCAAGTTGTCTTTGTTTTTTGAAAAAGACATATTTAAGCAAAGTACTTTCAGCTGTCGGCAATAAGAGCGTAGCCACCCATCTGCTTATTATGTATATTGTGAACTCGACACAAAAAATATTGAAGATTAACTTTGGTTGACCAAAGACCAGATAAAGAACAGAAGTATGTAATGTGAATGGTCACTGTGACGAGATAAAATATTTTTATCTGTTAAAGTTTAGCAAGATGGAATGTTAAGAAGAGGCCTTTACTTTTTTTTGCATGACATGACTTGTTTTCATCCGTTGCCTTGTATGGTTCAATGCTTCATCACATCATCTTCTTGTACTACATACATCGAATCTAATTCATCTTAATCTCACTTGCGTACTTGGTCTAACTTTAAATTTTCTGACAGTCCACTCACTCACATTCCACACGGAAGGGTTGAGAATATGCAAAAATAGTCAATGCTCTTTTTAAATGAAATACATACATGCACAACAACAATAATCATCTACATATTTTGTCTATACATCAGCTTACGAAAGAAGCTCCCTTGCGCTTAGTATTTCTATAAAAAGCGAAATAGGATTTTTTTATTGAAGGCAATGCAATAAGATGATGGCAATGATCACAAACGCTGATATTTCCAGTTGCAATGCAATTCTTCTGCATTTTTACATTTCTCTTTCTTTCTTTTTCGTCTCTGTCCAAATGAAGGCATGGTTGATGAGATGCCCTGGTCTGGTTGATGATGTTTGCCATATTTTAAAAAGGGTTAATTGAGCCAATTTGTGTGCATACTTGTTATTATGAAATGATCATAAAATGAGATGGCCCCGTTTGAAAATGAAAAAAAGTGTTATAAACATCTTAAACCATATTAAGTGTGCTCTTTCTTTAACTTATACTATGTTCGTATTTGTTATTGTGAATTTTTTTTCAATGATGATAAACAAACGCAATACAAGACGTTATAATAAGTAATGGTAAAATGGTAATAACAATAACTGAAGAAGATGAGGCACATCATTCGGATGAGATGAGTTGTGTGCTCAACGCTCATCATCATGTTAAAAACTTTTCATATTCATCAGCATCTTACTTGCTTTGTTGTTGTTGTTGGTCCATTTGAAAAGTGAATCCTAAATTTGCAAATCTTTTTTCCTCTCAACACTTACACTCTATCTCTGTTTAATCATAATCTTTGTTTCAAAATTACTTACTGGCTGAGTGGTGCACACAGGAGAAGAACTTGAGATTTTGTGGAAAGGTTCTGTTCTGATGTTTTTTTACTGTTCAAGTGTTGTGAAGTTGAAAGGAAGAATGAATAAATTAAATTAGATTACTATTCAGTTGGAAAGACACTGATTTTTTGTTCACGCAACTCCCTGAAAGTTGAGTTACCAGTTGCATTGTTTTGGTGGAGGAGGTGATTAGGCACGGCACGGTCTAAATCTGAGTCGAATGGAGTGAGATGAAGTTACTGAAAATGAAATAATGCACTAGTTCCCATGCAGTACCAACTACCAAACGAACCAAATATCAAATTATCATTTTCATTTCTTCGTGGTAATTTGTGCATTTTTACAGGGAAAACTGGTTTGTTTACTGTGTAATTTCAATTTTGAAAAAAATTAATTATTGGTAACACGTCCTGCAACAATTTCGTAAAAACGAATAAAGTGAGAAAAAGTGCATGCGTGAATATTTATGCAAAGTATAGGTATACTTATATCACTGACTGAATCAAGGAAATAGCAGCGAAAAATTTGGAAGTCCTTGAACTTGTTTTCCCTTACGTCTTTGGGCTCCCCACTCCCAATCAATTTTACTGATAACATGTTTCTACAAGGCAAAT
>JAHZMX010005237.1:6545-26466 GCA_027743895.1 Seira musarum
AGTGTGGTACCTTCGCTACGAATACTTCATCTAATCTTGATTATTCATCGCAAGCGTCCTTCGGACGCTTGCTCGAATAATCTACAATTTCTGACGGCTTCTTCGATAGCCATTATATAAGTAAGCGAGACTATGAATTAAAAATTTTGAAGTCGTTGAAAATTATTCTCAACGAAACATAAATACTTGATGGGTACCACTTTTTACCTATTATAAGTTTTAATTTTGATAAGCTTAAGCAATTTGATTGATGCCATGATAAAATTGGTGTAAAATGTACTTTTTAGAAGCTATATCCTTGAATTATGGGGCGGTAGATTAAGAAGGAGGGACAATTCTTGAAGATATCTAAGGAATACCTTTTGCCTAGCGAATGCAAGTGCAATCCTGGAGAAGGTTTCAGTGAAAGCAGCGCGTGGTAAATGAACTGAAAAATTAGTGCCATATTGACATGAAGACTAGCAACTTTTTTATATCTTCTACTTATGTTTCCGAGCTATTGGCCGTCCCTATGCAAAACTAAACTGCTTTTAATTTCTTTGGAGGCAAAAAATCGTGAAAAAAGGAATTACCCATAAATACTCTCCTTGATTGTAATCGAAGCTGGTTTGAATGGTCTGTTGTAGCTGTCCTTTCAAAAGTACCGGAAAAAGAAGTACCGTAGTTCTGCAAACTCACGCTTAAAATTTACCTTGTTTATGTAGAACACCTGAAAAGTTCTATAGATTATGGGTATAGGAAATGGTTGAGTATTTACTGGTTTTGAGCTTAATGCCGCTCCAGTCATTCTATTTCTTGTACGCACGTGCTATAATATGCCAAGAACTTGTTAATCCTTTCCTATTATATTTTAAAAGTATTCAGCTGAAAGAGGAATGATTCTAAAATTTTATCATTAAGGCGTAAACTTTGCATCTTTTGCATCCAAATTGCATCCTTAAAGTTAGAGGTATGGTTGCTACCCTTATTTAATTCCTGGCGTTGTGACGATTTCAGAAATATAATTTTTATTTTTGAAAATCGCATAAATTGCATCCAAATGCATCCAAAAATTTTAAGCGCATCCAAAAATTTTGAGCGCACCCAAGAAAATTTTCGCAATTTTTAAGCAAAATTTAGCAGTTTTGAACGATTTTTACCCAAATGTTGAAAATTTTATCGATTTTTTTTGTAAAAATCAAAAATTTTCCTCGAATTTAGCGGCAAACATTCAAATTTTTATCCAAGAAACTCAATTAATTGTGTAAAAATTACCATCCCGAAGGTAAAAGTGTATTTTTTTTACATTTTTGTGAGGTTTAAGCAAAATTACGACTTAAATTGTAAAAAAAATTGTTGCATCCAAACGCATCCAAAATTTTTCAAAAATGCATCCAAAATTTTCAATTTGTCGCATCCAAGTTTACGCCTTATTTATCATACTAGGCCTCACATATTTTGTTTGGGTTTTCTCAAGTAACCTTTTCCAATCACATTGAGCATAGCAAATGAAAAATGTTCTTCCATGAAGCTTGTAAAAATAGTTTTTCAAATTTGATATTGTGTCGGAATAAGTGGAAGAAAAAAATTTTGGTGGAGAGTAGTTGAAATGTCGCAGAACAATGATGATGTATATGCTGTACATGATTTACAAGTATATAAGTTGGGTACAGGATTCAAGCTTGACATACATGCTCTAATAATATGATAAGCGCTTTCCGTATAATTATATTTTTTGCTTAATGAAGTTCATCAATGTTTAGTCTGCAAACCGCAGTATAAGTTTGTAATCATTTTCTTACGAAGATTCAATGCTTCTAAATTTACGACATTCATTTCATTACTTAGCTAAGCGAGTATTGATATTGACGTGACCGTCTTTTCGTCTGTCCGTCCATTCGATGCCTCTCAAAGATGTTACCGATTGACCTCAAATTCGGATCAAAGATTCCGTGCGTAACCCAATTGTTTTTTAGAATTTTAGGTCAACTATTAGCGAAATGGTCAACAATTGATGTTTTTCAAATGTAGTCTAGTTTAATATGTCCATTTCTACTCCTTGTTTTTTTATTTCTTTATATTATATTACATTCAACTTGTATCACTTTAGTTGGGAACCGGGATTAGCCGGGATAAGTTAAGCTCAAAAGGCAATAAATGATAATAAATCGGCAATTCAAATCTATCCCTCGGAATGTCAGTTTAATTCATTTCTCAGAACCTGATTAAATCTATGTGTAAAGCATAGTTCAATGGCGATCCTTTGCCAGTGTTCCCTTCGGTGGAGACGCCTTTCTTGTTTTCTTTGAGTTTGTCTCTGTATGCGCCTTGAGACTCCACCATCCAATAGGTGTTTGCCAGGGTGGCTACCTGCTGGTGTGCTGTTCCTTCGTCGGTTTTTGGTTTGCGTTGGCTACGTTACTCACCCGCCTGGGAAAGGAAAAGGGGGCAGAGGTTCTCAACTCGGGCCTTTTTCCTCGCACTGCCTGTCAAAGGGTCATCTTCGCATCAGTGATTGCATTCTATTTTATTATTTTTGACCTAACGGGGTAAATTGATCTACGTATTTTTTTATTAAATTAATTTTGATATTTTTGGCTGTAGTTCAGTTGGACTTCTACCTCTAGGAGGAAACGATATACTCCACCAATCCTCGTTAACTGTAAGCCTTCCATAATTCTTACTTTGATTCCGCGATAAGCTTCAGCGAAACGTATTTGACTACAAACATTTTATTTTCTATACGTTTATTCAACTCCGACAAACTGACAAGTTTCAAGGTTTTTAGTGAAATATCAGTAGTTTGGCTGACAAGTTCTTTGTTTCACTTGCTCCCTGTTACACTAAAGATCTTCCTAAAAATTATTTTCCCCTAAATTTCAAACCATCTTCTTAAAATGGACATACTTACTCTTTTATCTCCGCCAAAATTAGGTGGCAATAAAATTTATCAAATTTCTGAGTCTTTTGGTCATTTTGAAAGGGAATAAATGATAATAATCGGTAATTCAAAACTATCCCTCGGAATGTCAGTTTAATTCAATTCTCAGAACCTGATTAAATCTGTGCGTAATGTATAGTTCAGTATTCAGTCAACTTATCCAGTCAACCTCCGCAAACAAGTTTTCGTCGAGTATTTTTGGACTGGAATCCGCTAGTAACAACTTACTCGAGAAATTTGCCTTTTGCAAACATTTCGGATTGCTTTGTTGTGCTCATGTGCTTCAGTGTCACGTTGAGGGGAAAAACAAAAAAAAGAAACCACGTTATGAGCCCAACATTGATAACTTCCTCAAAATACCATCGAAATGAAATTAATAGTGTACATTTGCCTTGGCTGAAATTGGAAAATAGAGTGAGGATAAAGGAAAATTCTTTTGTTGCCTCTGTCAGCCACTTCCTAAATGGCCATGCTTATCTAACTATGGCTCTTCGGAGGTACGTGAAAGCGAAATTTGTTGATAACCAAGACAATTACAAAAACATGTTGGATGAGCTGGGGTCATACGGACAAGGATTTGACAACCTCAGAAAGAATATTTTGTCAATGCAAAATCCTGGCGATGACAGTGCAGCTGCTATCCTCTCGGTGGTCTAGCCGATTGCAAACTCGACTAACGCTGGTAGAGTTATTAGTTTAGCTAATTACACTATTAACGCTTATCCTATGGTGTTAGTTAAAGTGGGTTAAATTTATTATCAGCCGTTAATACCCACGGAGTGGTAAAAAACTTTAACACTGGACGTGTTAGCGATGAATTGATGAGATTAAGGGAAGCAATTTTCGAACGGAGACAAAAAAGTTAGGTGCTGGCAGAGATGAATTTTGTCTAATCATAAATGACAAATTAACTCGGGAGTTCTTAGATTTCCCCGCAACATCATCCGCATTGTCACCACTACCTCCATTACCAACAGCAATTGTCCCAGCAACAGCAGGAGGATCATCCGTATTGCCTCCGCTACCACCATCACGAACAGCAATTGTCTCAGCTACAGCATCAGCCACATTACCACTACTAGCTCCATTTCCAACAGCAATTGTAAAAGAAACAGTAGCAGCATCAGCCACATTACCATCACCTACATTACCAACCCCAATTGTCTCAGCAGCATCTGCCGCTTCCCCTCCACAAGCTCCATTACCAACATCTATTGCCCCAGTAACCTTACCTGAGCCGGCGGAAACACTGCAAAAAATTTTTCTTCTCAGCGTTTTCAACACCGAGGATAGCAACAACACCGTCGGTCAAACCATCTTTCGTAGAAAATGTAGAAAGTGCTCCTGTCAAAACCACTGCCTCAACTTCGACTTGTGCAGCGACTACTGTTGCAGCTGGCTGATTCGACAAGATAAATAAGGATGCGAGGATTCAAGTTCACAAAGTGCCGAGAAGCAATGTTCGTTGACATTATTAAATGCGAACTTCAGACGACAGGGAAATTGAACAAAGCCGGAATCGCTAAATTTGTGGTTAGGTCGTCCTGTGAGGTAAAGTTTTGGAAGTCTGCACTTACAATTTGCCGCCCAAAAATCAAAGCTCCGAATGAAGAATGGGCTGTACAGTTTGCAATAGTGTAGAAAAAACAGGGTGGCAGAGATCTTGTTGCCGATATTTTGCGAAATTTTGGCTATAGATAGAAACTCATTGACGAATATTATCGTCTAGCTGAAATAGAGTTCAGCCAAAAAAAGAGGTAGCTGCACTTATAAACGCGTGGGTGGCAAACTCCGAGATTACCCGTAGTATTCCTCTGAGGATTTAGCTAACTCACCCACCAGGACCTAAACAACGCTGAGATCAGCTGGGGAGAGCTCCTGAGTGCCCCGAAACAGAAAAGAAAATGTACCATGCTTCACATCGGTAAGACCTATGCATCACAAATAACAATCTTATAATGTCGAAACCACAATTTCGGTTCAAAAATTCATATCCAAGAAGTTAAATGTTAAAACAAATGTTGGCTCTCTCCGCTCACAACTGTTCTGTATACATCTTAACCAATCTCAAGTCGTATTTAAATGTTTTAGTTAAAAAATAAATCGCTTTCCTCTTGTAATACTTGCAAGGAACAGTTTAAAAGAACCCGTCTGCCAGACCTTCGATGTACTTTTGCGTGGTTTAAAACTATTCGCTTTCATAAACTCCATCGTCTAAAGGACCCTCCTAATTCCCAGAAATTGTCGCACATTGTGTACCGTATATTCCGATATAGAACGCCCCGCTCGCTATTCATTCACATAAAAGCAATGGATGACTTATTTGCAAAATAAAGTCTTTTAATTACAGTTTATACCAAATTCATAAAATTTGAATGCCTATACCAAACAAAGGCAAATATAGATATTTTTGATATTCTTGAACAAAATCGTCTAAAGTTGGCGCTGCGCGGGTTCTTAATAGACACCTATGGTCATTTAGCTTGCTATTTCACGACCTTGCTCTATTTAAGCCCTGCGTTCTAAATCAGAACATAAGGTGTTTATATGCCCTTGTACTAAACAAGCATCAGCTTTACCTTTTTGTAGTCATTTTATTTAGCTTGAGAGACTAACCTTTCTTAAATTAAATCTTCAGTTCTCTACCGATTTCCAACAAGTATCCTTCCAAAATATTTAGCTTTTTCTTGCGTATTAATATAATAAAACTTCAAAAACCGTACGTTTCAAGTCAGTGAATCCCATTAGGAATTTAAAACGTTCCTTACGATATGTACATTTTTCCGTTAACTGTTTTATACGCTTCAAAAAGGGCCTAGTTTAACTGTTTCTTCTTGCAATACTTATATAACACCTTGAAGATCCGTTTTGTCTCACAATAGCACATTGGGCTGGATCCAACTGGGATTTGACTTCGGTCAACACAACTCTTTTAAACTATGTTTCCAATGTAAGTAAATTTTGTTGTTCTTCAATAATCTATAAAAATATTATACGATTGATGCAACAATAAAAACGACACTGGTCAGTGAAAAATGATGATTGCACCATCTTATTAAGTAATCTTTTTGTTTATGTTTTTGCAGGATTGGGTAGACCAATTGGAGGCCTTTTTCCATGCCCACGTCAAGTCTAATCGGACGAATATGTTATTGAACGAATGGCGGGCAATCCTGCAACATCAAATTCTGGAATTAGCCGTTAAGGGTAACCGAATTATTGACGATCTTACGAGAAAATTTAAGATTCACCACCCAAAGATTCAAACGGTCAAACCTGAAGACATTGAAAATGCAGCACATTTGAATCCTAACACAAACACTTTGGCAATGCAGAAAAACTCAGAAGGCCAACATGACTTCTACGGAAGCCTATCGATTGGGTTGTATGGAAGTGCAAACGGTGGGTGCATTCTAAAGTGGCTAACGGTCATAGAAATTCTTAATGCTCCTACTACATTCGAAAAGCTGCTTAAGTTAAACTGTTCACTCCCCAACGAAATTGTGGAAAGCCTTAGCCGAGGAACACCGCATGCGTGCTTTCTAATGCGCTGGAATGCGACATTTTTGCTCATTTTGGAGCAGACCTAACCTATCGCACATTCCGGTTTCCTTCCGTACAAGCCAAGCAGTATAACCTTCACACCATCTATATTGGCGGCGAGTTTATTCCACTGTTTCCTGAAAATTTGCCAAAGGAGACTTTGACTTGTCATTCATGTCGAGTATTTTTGCACTGGAATCCGCTATTAACAACTTACTTGAGAAATGTGCGTTTTGCAAATACTTCGGATTGCTTTGTTGTGCTCATGTGCTTCATTGACACTTTGAAAGGAAAAACTACATTAGAAACCACGTTATGAACCCAACATTATTTTCTTACTCAGGCTATCATCTCAATGATGTTAATACAGTACAGTTGCCTTTACAAAGCGTGAAAAATGGAGTGAGAATTGTGAAACCAGAATTGGAAAATTTCTTCTATGCATCCGTCAGCCATTCCTTCGTCCGACTAGGCTGATCTAGCTATGGCGCTTCGGAAGTTTGTAATAGTTAATAAGTCTAAAAATCGCTTAATTAAACTGTTCCTTTTTTGTAAGGTATCGTACGGTAAAACTTTGTTGTTGTCAAAAAATGGCGCTTTAGGCTTGATCCAACTGGCGTTTGACCTCTTTTGTCATTGTTATTAATTAATTTACATTTGAACTTTCCACACATAATTAAAAACAGGCGTAAGTTAAGTCATGACCCCTCATCGGGTAACTCCTGTTCCTTTATTTAATGGATGTGATGGACCATTTGGAAATTTTTTTTCAGATTCACATAACGTCTTACGGGCCACCCACATTCACAGACTAATGGACGGCTATGACGAAATTCATGGCTTCCATAAACAGGAGTTAACTCATTAATTGTCTCATTAAAAAGTGGACAACCCAAAAATATGGCATTTTTGCTGTCACACCCGAATACGTTGATAACGCGGTTCAGCTAAATATAAATACGAAAACTCTGGCAATGGTCTTAAACGTGGATAGCCAAAAAGACTTTTAAAGAAGCCTTTCCATGATATTATTTAGAAATACAAGTGGAAGGAGATATCTGAAGCGGTTAACTGTCAAGGAAGTTATAAAAACTTTCGCTGTCCACAAAAACCTTTTGAAATCTGAAAACTCGTTCCTTATATAAACTGTTGAAGGACTGAAACGGGGAACATCGCTTTCACCTATTGTGCAACTACTTTCTAAAGCACTTAATTGCAAATTTTTTGTTCATCTTGGATACGTCGACTTATCGTGCTTTCGTATCTTCGTCTGTGCAAGCCAAGCAATACATCCCTTACACCATCTATATTGATGGTGAATAGTTTCCACGTTTTTCTGAAAATTTGCAGTAGGTTTGCGGCTTGGGAACCTTCCTTCATTTTCGTTCTTTTATATTAACAAGTACACCAGCATTGTTCCAAAATTTAATTGAATTCGCTCAAGACGAAGGAAATTTTTTTATAAATTTTAGTGTTTTTACAGCCTCACAATCAATTTTGGTGTAGTATTATGCAAACTAAGAATTCAGATGGAGACTGACAACGACAATGAGAGAAGCAGAGGAAAATCGCGAGATTTGTGGAACGCAGTTAAAAATTGTGGCCATGGTCGATTTATTTAAGGAATAAGGAATTCAATCTAACGCCAATAAAAAAAACAGAAAAAACCGAAAGACTGACTATCGTAGGTAGCTGAGCTTGCGAAGCGAGTATTGCGAAAGATGTGACCGTGTCGGTCCGTGAACGCAATAATTTTTGAAAGAGGACACCGATTGACCTCAAAATATTTTTCTTACGTACTAAGGACTACGCCTATTTATTTTCAGCAGTTTGCGTCAACAATTAAAGGCAGGGTCAACGATTGAATTTTTTATCAAATGCCACATGTACTTGCATTTAATAATAGCTCATTTGAAAGCCCTTTAAAAACTGAATAAGATTGTTACACAAAAATTCTGAAGTTGTATAACTGTAAACGGCAATTGGTTGGTTAAAACAATTTCCATGCATGCTGATGTGATATTCATATGAAGTATGCACCTTTTGACAATTTGGGACATGATGAACTATGAACAACAGTATCAACAAGACATTATAATAGGACGAAAAGGACATCATTTAAACCTTTACTCAGCAACGTCGTAATCGCTGTTCTAACTTTAACTGCACTAGTTTATTATTGTTTCAGATTACCCCAGGCAATTACGACATGAAAATGAATTAAGTTGAATCGAACATAAATATTGTATCCTAGACGCAGGCAAACTAAACACTGACATGCAGAAGCAGAGTTACCATATCTAACAGCATTACGTGTAAACCGGGAGAAGCACATGACCCTGGTGAAATTAAGGTCGTTTGAAGACCTTGCAATCAATTTGCAAGTACTTTAAGTGGGGGAAACACTGCCACACATTTGACTTGTCCATATCGCGACTGTCCATGTAACTTTGAATCTTCACTTTTGTATTCTCAACTTCATGATAAATGAAATCCACGCAGAGTTCTTCCATTGACTTCAATGGGAGTAAATTATCCAAGCTTATCGTCCCAACGGTGATTTCAAATATCATGAAAGATTTCAAGTGTGGAAGATCCAGGCACAGATTGGTATCCGTATCATCGTCCATGCAAACATAATCATGGTTAAGTAAGTGTTCCAGAGTGTTCCAGAACTGATTGATGGCAGGAAAGAGATGTGAAGCGTCTATCTCTATCGCTTCTTCCGAATTAGTCCGAATTTCTAGATGCTTCAAAGGCCAAATGAATCGGTGAGAGGTTGGAACGGTGTACAGGCCTTCAAATCGTTCCAAAGAAAGTCCCATCAGAGCTTCAACAGTTTCATTGTCTGCAGGTTCATTGTCGTCTAAAGTCATGGATCTCAAATTTACGCATTCCCTAAGAATTTCAGCAACCAACGATTCTTTTCCGTTCCAACCACAAAACGATAAGTGTTCCAACGATCGCAAAGGGGAAGATGAGAAGTGAATAAATCTTTGCTGACGATGTTGTGGTTGCAAAGGTTTTCCAAACTGCCGCAGTTCATCGTCATTATCGTCGTCAAACTGTATCCTTAAGCTCTTCAAATTTTGCATTAACTCAGTGACGTCATACAGCTTTTCACGCGCTGCAGCAGCAATAGTTCTTGGGTTGCCGTCATAGTTAAATTGAACGGTCCTTACAGAACTTCCATAAATTCTTAGGTAATCCATGAGTTTCCGATAGTAAGGCTCCGGGCTACGGTCGCAGAAGACTACCATTACGTCTCGAATAGGGGACCGCGTCATCCCTCGGCTGCATAGAAAAGATGTTGCCTTATCAACAGATTGTTCATCCTCAAATATAAACCGACCTCTCCTAGGATCGTCATTGGAGCTATACCCGTCAAATCCTGTGACGTGCCAGTCATCCTTAGCAATGTTTGAATGGAAATCTACAGTTTTCTTCCACCGTTTGCAAACCCCATGAGGGCTCATACAAATTCTATGCCAATTTTGATGATAGGATTTCCTGATCGCTTCATTTTTGTATTTGTAAGCAAAATCAACTTTGTCCTTGAAAATTTCCAGCACCTGCGAAAACAAGAAGAAACGCTCTTCTTTGGATTTTAAAACTGAAAACATGGATTGCTAAAAATAATTGAATGAAGAATTCGGGACTCACCTTTGGCAACAACATAAGCATTCGCCGTTTCTCTAATATCTTCACAAAAGTTCCACACGCGATGTAGGCGCTCGTGACATTACTGGGATCAGTCAGGTATTCCAAGACTACTTCCCACAACATCTAAATAATTAGAACCATGTCGTTGATTATTTTTTGTCGAATTGGCTTCCGGAACAAATTATATTTTGTTTGAGAAAAAGTTTTGTGGGAATTAAAACTTACATTGTTTCTCCTAAGTTGCTCAAAAGCGCCCTCAGGGAATGGCTCATTTTTCACTCCATGGATTCTTCGGTCACGGATGATTTTCATTTTCTGCTGGAGTTTCTCCTTTAGCACTTTTCGTTTTTCCTGCTTTCGATCCTCAATCAATTGATCCAAATCAATATCTTCGGTCGGTGGCGTCACCACTATTTTAGGAATAGCATGCCGATTCATTTTAAATGCTTATTTTCTTAAACCTCTGTAAAACTTGCCGCTATCTCAAAAAGCAACGGTTTTGTGGTTATTTTATATGCAAATTTGATATAACAATAATCACAAAGTAGAAGAAAAATTTAACTCTAGCTTTTTAAATTTCAAAGACTAAGATATCTGGATAAACGTGAAACTCCGGAACGAATCTGTAAAATATCATTCGTCGATATTGTGTCGTGCTGACAGGAAAGGATTAATGAATTCATATGGATTAGGGTATTTTTAGTCTAAAATTGCATGCATGAATGAATCACTGCATGTAATGTTCAAAGGCTATTTAGAACACAAAAATATGGCATCACAAAAGTTGGATGCGAAGTACCTTAAAGGTGCTCTCTAAATGTGAATATTCATTACGTACACACTTGGAAGTGATGCTAGATTTCAATGTAAATCAGTCGGCATGAGCTTATCTCAAACAAAAGTTTAATTATGGGATTTATGACGTTTTTTCTTCTTTGTTACGTATCTCTATTAAAGATGCAACAAGCACTTCACGTGTCAGGTTAGGTTAGATTAGGTATTAGGTTACCGATTTAGATACATATTAGTTTCAACTAACGATATGACCAAATCAGAAAGTGAGATGAACCGTCCACAATAAGGGGAATCAGAAACATTTCCATTGTTTGGTAAAATAGTTTGTAACGGTCTGGCGGAAATGATCCTTTTTAACCTGCCTTTTTCTCCCCGCGTTCCCTTTTTATTCATCATGATGTTACTTGCCTTTGTCGACGGCATTCCTGGAATTGATTTTTCTGTATTTTTTATTTCAAATTGTGTAACGTCTATTGGCAGCAGGATTTTGGAGCTTCTCAATGGAAAGCATAAAAAACACCATTTGAGAAGATATTTCCTTTAAAATTAATTATCTAAACTCCGGTTTTTTTACTATTATTTAGTGACACATTCGCTTCCACTTTACATTAAAACGCATTACAAATGCTTGTTGAATTCATATTTGTTTTTTTTTCATTAATTAAGATTAGTTGAAAAAATTCCGGAACAATAGTGTTGCATCTACAGAATTCATTACAATTGTTTCAAATAATTGTCGTTTTTGTTCTGTGTCAAAAATACCAACTACAGAAATATGAATTGCAATAGGCTGGATAGCTTTCAAGGTCTTGACGAGCAACTTTCTCTCAAAAGACTTCAACTCGATCAGGCGACACTTCCACGTTTCAATTACGTTCATACTAAGGCTATAAACATTAGCTGACATTGTTGCAGCGACAAAAGTTACAATCATGGTGAACGCAGCCGTCATGGGAAACATTAGGTACAAATACATAGGTAGTAAGTCCGAAGCAACAAATGTTGCCATTAGCGTCACCACAGAAAAGAATGTGGCGGTTTCATTAGCAGAGAAAAGCACCATTCCAAACGCGTCTTTGATTTTTGCTTGAACGGCATAGAACACTGAGTGACATTTAACGCCTTCCTGAAAATTTATTTCCGAAATATTTTTAATAGCTTTAACAGCATCACAAGTTTTCTTTCCACCCACTAAAACAATTACAAGATCCGTCTGCGCCAGTCTGTATAATTCAAGCGTCATTATAGTTCCAATCACGGCAAAGATTAACCATAGTAGAACAATTACTATTGTTGTTGATTCATGGAACAAGTAATTGACCACGATCCAGCTTGCTAATGCTATACCAAAAATTATAAAAACTTGCAGAAATTTTACGCAAGTAAACACCAAATTCACAATATATTCTGGATTCCGGAGTTTTGATTTTTGGATATAGTCTTGAAATTTCAGAAATTCGTACACCCTTAAATAGGAATTAAAATAAACGGCTATTTCGTTTCGTTTCCGGAACATGAAAAAGTTGCCAAAGTTCAAAACAAATACAAGAGGTGAACCTGTCAATGTCAGAAGGAAAACTGTCTTTGGCATTTCTTCGTCCCATGTAATGAGCATCCTGCTGATGATGATGTAGGCAAATAATATCGTAGGTAGTATTCCTGCGCACAACACTCCGGTCAGAAAATAAGACCATAAGTTTTTGTACTCGTTTTCGGTTGATAATTTTTGAAACTTAGGAGAATACGTGAAGTAGAATCTGGAAAATGCCATTCCTGAAATTATTTGGAAGTGTCGCTCAAAAATATTCAGCACTATGGGATCCATTTTTTTGAAAACTTGTAGAGTGGAATAATTTGTATTAAACGAGAACTGGAATGGAAATTTACTTAACTATTATGGTTATTCAAGATGAAGTGAATTGAAACTTGAAATTAACCAAGCCGTTTTCCAATAAAAACTTTTCCGTGCTCTAATTCAAATTGCACTTGTTTTAGTAAAAAAATTTAAATCTCCAGCCAATAATGTTTAATTCGTTTGCTGATGTATTGGGGAAATTATTTCCCAGTTTCGATAATGACCAATTACGGATAAAACCAAGCAGTCTGGTGAAATAAAAGACCCCCTGACGTTTGTGAGCTCAACTCAAGTTAACCAAATTATGATTACAAAATTGTGCGGAATGAAATTATTCAATAATTTATTTTCGCTTCCTAGATAATTGATAAACTTAATGCACGTGCACCCGTGAATTAAATTACAGTCGAAGCTCTATATAACGGCTTTGCTAGGCAGGGTTTTGTCCGATACAGCTAAATTATGTTATAGACTATAACGGATTTCTCCGGTGTCAAAAACTTTTTTCTAAAGCAGATAGTGAGGTAAACACTGATTTCTCGCCTTTCACAGGAAAGCTTGACGCATAGCTGACGCGAATGCGCGATAACAGAGATAGGATAAACCGTAAATCGAAAATCGTTCCGTTATATAACGAAAGCAATTCTATTCGGAAAAGCGAGTTTCCCGTAATAACGAGCTTCCGTAATAAAACTTGGCGTGCTCGTTTAAAATATGTTACGACCGCGCAACAGAAGAAACAGAATCCGTCATAGACTAGACGAGTTCGAGCAAAAATCCTGCCGCTATAGTTACATATCCGTTACAATGATTTACGGTATATTAAAGGGCTCTCACATTTAAAATGAATTGGGCCATTTTTGGGCGACACAACTTGCTCCGTAATAACGGCTATTTCCATGTGCATAATATCAAGATTCGACTGCATTTACGTCCTCAACAATACCGAAAAATGAAAATGTCAAGACCATTTTATACGTAAGTGGACGAAGTCAATTTACCGACTTAATTAATAAGAGAAAAAAATGATAAAGTTCTATCGTAAATAAATTCGATGTCCGGGTTTTAAAAATCTATAAATACCTAAACTGCCCGCCTTATCTGATTCATAAATTGTGACTAAAATGAGAGTGCAACATTTATATTTGTGACCGCATAGAAAATAAGACTTGGAAAATCTGAATTTGCAAACTCAAACCATTAATACTAATTTATTTTTAAACTCAATTTATTAAATTTACTGGACATGTTTGGTTAAACAATTTCTGCGAGTTTCTAAGTTCTACATGCCTTCGATGTTCAACAAGCGTCTTAAGTACAAACTGATTTACGTTGTTAATGCAACTGGAGAATGACATGAAGTCTGAAGTAGCGTATGCCTATCAACATTACATTCAATACATGTATGCCTTGCTCACAATTGCAATGAAATACGGAAGAGAAGTTCAGTTTGTCATACATGTTACGTCTGAATCGGGCTAATTGTAAAATCATATACAAAGGGTAATGCTCAGTTGAATGAAAAAGGATTTTCTGTGAAAATTTCAGGTATTCAATATTTTAGATGGAAAATGCCGTAAAGAGGCCGCATCAAAATAAGCTATTACGTATTATTCCAGGTACCTACAAATACGCTGTCAATGTCATTATTCTCGAATAGTTAATCTTGTAGGATGATTGGCTAGGTGTATTTTTGCCTTCATTTTAATCCCTTGTTTAATCGCCTTTGTAAAAGAAAAATATACTGACTATGAGCACACCTTTGCCTTCATCATATTTTTCATGTAAGTTTCTTCTTTCAGTAAGTTTCACACGCAGTGCCACATTATCGCTCCAAGAATACCAACGGAGCTAATAGTACACAACGATTAACCAAAAGTTTCAGTTATTTTTTTAGATTACTTCCTGTTCGTTCGAAGTTTGCGTGAAATACTGAAATTTTAAAAAAACCTTTCGGAAAATTTAGTTACCACAGGTTGATTAAAAAATTTAAGTTGATTATGGCTAAGGCTGAGAAGAATTTGTTTAAGAAACCGTTCCAAGAGGAGTTGTTTAAAAAAAATTATTGAACAAGAGTTGGACCATGCCGGAAATCTAAACAAGACTGGAATCGCTAAATTTGTTGTAAGGACGAACCGTGAATTCAAGTTTTGGCGAACGGCATTGCACAACCGCCAGCCAAAAGACGTAAAACAAAACATGAAGTGGGCAGGAATATTTGTTCACATTCAAAGACAGCAAAGAGGAAGGGATTTTGTGGCTGAAATTTTGCGACATCGAAATTTCGATCCGGACGTCATTTTGGAATACCATCGTCTAGCTGAATGGGAAGTCGATACGGATGCCGGAAAACGCAAAGGAGGAAAAAATCGAAAGTATCCTGAATACACATCGGAGGATGTAAACAATAATCCATCTAAAGGTATTCATCATACACAGCTATATTCATTTCATGCCTCATTTTATGACCATGTTAGACATAAAGACTCATGTAATGTAACAATTAAACCGTTGACAGAATCTGGAACAATTGAGGCGGGAAATTCTTCGCCGACATTCCCACGTTGTCTGTTCTCCCTCACTGAGGTGGTTTATGTGAACGAGGAAACCGATTGATCGCTTTTTTTCTTCCGTTTTTTAAATAAAGTTCAAGTTTTTTCTGTCAAAATGCAAATTTGTATGAAATAAGAAAAGATGTAGAGTCATTTCTGTTCTTTTACAGTATTTATATTCATGCTTTAAAATGAGTTATTGTAACTTTTAATACGATTGTAGAATTAAAGAGTTCACTGCTTACTGAACAATTCCGCAGTGTAGCCGTTCTATTATTAAATAAAATTCACCCCCATAGCCCTGGCCAATTAAATAATTAGCACCAAGTCAAACATTTCATATATCGATTCATGAAATACTTATAACATGACGGATGTTTTGAAAATTTGCCAAAATAAAAAACAAACAGACACAATTAGTTCCGCTAAAATGATGATAATGTTTTAAAAGGAAACGGCTTTGACTTGGATACGAAGGTTTGTATTAAAAACACGAAGAATGTGTAGAACAAGTACGGCCATTAAAGTTTGATTTTGATAGCCCGCCATGCCCCGTTGGGAACCTGCCCGTGAACATGAGCTCGGGTGATCATTTCACCCGGAAACTAATGACATTCCTTAGATTATATGGGCGATCTGGGTGGCATTTGTACTTCTAGTGTGACTTAGAATTCGCTTCATTAATTACAATTTTTAAGGTGAACAAAGGTTTTTGTGATTTGCTGAAGAGTTTGGCTTTGCTGTTAGTACCAAAAAAACCACAGTGGAATTGGAATACGTTTCAATGCGGAGTTTTTTTTGGAAAGAAGCCTAAATTAGAATTCCCAGCGCTGAATTAGTTGCAACACTTGTACTATCGGTACGCGAATGAAACAACTCTACTTCTACGGATTTAGAGGGAATGTGTCAATCTGAGAAGTGTCAACTGCCGTTCACAGCAGGAAGTTACTGATAAAGTGTATCTAGTTTTCACGTCACTAGAACTAGAACGTTACACTGGCTTAGATCGAATAATTACTTCAAACCGGATGAATATTGAAACCGTGACACTCTACTTCAGTGATACTTATTCCCAGTCCGTAACAGGTTCAGTGAGACTTTATAGCATTTTTGCGTTATTGGAGTCATCGTAATCAACGACGTTGCCAATGTGTATGAGACTGTTCGTTTAAATCTTTCGCTCTTAAAATCTTTTGAAGCCTTCATTTTGGTATCTTTCGTGGAACGTTGGGGTTCGATCATATCCTTCCAATGAAGTCTTTAGAGCTATTCAATGTCGGCTTGATTCTAAATGAAGATGAAAATGTGAAAGTGATAAGCTTTCTTGATCAATACGAAACGGAGATGTCAAATGTGTGGTAATACTCCCCCAGTTTGAAAAGGGTTCAACTTGGATACGAAGTGTGGTTGGGTTATCGATCATTATTAGATTCATAGAATAAAAGGAATGTACATTTGAGCTTCACGTCTTTCAGGGTTAGATGCTGATTTTTCTTTGACATCATTAATAGAGGCTAAATACAAGGAATTTAAATGTGATCAGATGCACTTAACTATTTTCTGAATCCAAGCTTTCAATTAAGAAACATACTGTCCTGCAATTACAATTGGCTTCTCTTTTCTACTGCAGTACAACATTCAATGTTTTGATAAACCGAAAGTCGAAACGGATTGGAGCGTCTTACTCAAAAAATTTTACTGCCAAAGGCATAAAAAATTTTAAAACCCCCGATAAGTGATGTTATGAAAACCATTTTAAACTTGATAAAGAATAAATTTGTAGCGCCATAATACGACATTTTGTTCACTGAAAATATATTTTTATTACTTCTGCTTTAAAAAAAATATGATTAGTATTGAAATAATTTATAGTTATTTTAACAATTCATGTGGTGATAATTCATGGATTACAATTGATTATATATTTGTGAAATAAAACTCTAAAATTAACTGGTATTACTCAGTGGGAACTAGTGTCACTTCATAAAAGTCTTACTAAATTGCTATCTAAAGTGTTCTGCATTTTAAAATTCAAAGATAGAGCCTCCAATCAGATTATGTCACTTATTTTTATTGCGTAAGCTGAAGTTGCATTAGTGCAAGTGTCACAGTGTAACTTAGGATAACGTCGCACATTGCAAATGTTGTACTCTTTTTGAAAATGGTCAGAGATCCCATCGTGTAACCAATCTGTGGACAAGCTTTTAATCTCTTCATATCACACTTATCCAAATTCCGACGCTCCCAAGAAGGTCTAAAATTGGCTCCGTTCCGGTAAGGAATTGATGCCAAATTGGACAACATTATAATTTCAACTACACAAATTATAGCCATTATTGCACATAGAATATAAAATTCGATTTCAATTTGTTTCGGTGAATAAACTAAGACAAAAAATGAACACGTCGTGCACATTATCATCCCTGTTCCCACTAAAACACTGAAGTTGCATTAGTGCAAGTGTCACAGTGTAACTTAGGATAACGTCGCACATTGCAAATGTTGTACTCTTTTTGAAAACGGTCAGAGATCCCATCGTGTAACCAATCTGTGGACACGCCTTTAATCTCTTCATATCACACTTATCCAAATTGTGACGCTCCCAAGAAGGTCTAAAATTGGCTCCGTTCCGGTATGGAATTGAGGCCAAATTGGACAACATTATTATTTCAACTACACAAATTATAGCCATTATTGCACATAGAATATAAAATTCTATTTCAATTTGTTTCGGTGAATAAACTAAGACAAAAAATGAACACGTCGTGCACATTATCATCCCTGTTCCCACTAAAACTGCAACTATTTCACCGTCAACTATGTTAGTAAGGCTGATAAGGAGTTGTAGGTAGATGAAAATATTAAGAGACCGCTTGAATTGGAGCTTGAGGCTCATCGATGTTGTAAACAAATTTTTCTGCATCCGTGGAGATATTTGACCAGAAAGAATTTGTCCACGCTCCACCGCTATGACCATGATAAGAAGACCAGGGAATGCAACGAACATCAAATATACTGCAACTATTTCGTACATAGCGGCGACAATAGCTACCGGACCCCATCTGACAAACTTATGAGTATTGAAGAATTTGGTCAAAACTTCTAAAAGGAAATCGTCATCTCGAAAAATTGGAACAAGGCCGACCAGAAAAGCAAAAATAAAATTCATAGCTGCCAACTCATATGTAAGTAATTCCATTATCATTTCCGAAATATTTTTGCTTATTCTTTTTGGCGGTATCACTTTTATAAATTCATTTGGCAAGTAACACCATTCAGGCCCGTGCCGTCCAATTGTCCTCGTGAATGCATTACCCAAAACTAACATTGCGAAGAAGAACACGTATAAGGCCAACTGTTCCACGTCCTTTTGTTGCGACCAATGAGAGTATAAACTTTGAAGCTTACAAACCATCACTATCGAAACTACACGAGATAGATTGTTTGCAAACCAGATGTAACACCTTGTGAATTTACATCTTTGGGATTTTTCTCGGATTGTGAAACGTGGCTGTCCTGTCCAATCCCGCTCAATGTGGATAGGACATAGGAAGATGTAGTTCAGGAAATAAAGATAGACATTTATGCATCCTGTTGTGAGAGACATCCTGCTTGTGTAACGAGAAGTTTCCAAAAATGTAAATCCAGCTGCTAAGAAAATAGCTCTAGATACTAAGTGCCTCACTATCAACTTCAGTAATGCGTGTAAAGTAGAATTTTTCTTAGAGGTTTGGTCAAAAATATCCCAGTGGTTTTGAATTATTTAGTTGTCTTACTTGTTTTGCTGCTGCCTCGATATTTGCTATTATATTTAGATATGGATTTTCAGCATAGCTATATTCGCGACTCAATATTCAAATAGTAGGTTTTAACGAATGCTACATTCACTTTAAGGAAGTCAATAGCTAATTTAATATTTTTGATCGATTGCTTCGGAAAGAGACATATATGTATACTTACATAAATCGTTGGTTGTTTGTATGCCTGATACTATTTTTACCAAAAAGAAAAACTTCAGTGACTATTTATATTATATTTTGTTAAAATCAATTTGAAAATTTTGATGTAATCAGATTTTACCGTAACCACCAACTCTAATATTTGTTTTTTATGTTAAACAGCAGACCTGAAACAAAAAACTGGCACGGGTCGACTTATCTAACGAAAGAAGCGATTATATCTCACTATACTGCAAAAAGTAATTTTAATTTAATCTAAAAAGTGCGGACTTACTTTTGCGAACCGGGGCCAACGCGTTCGTTTTCGTTGGATAAATGCATATAGTGGCCACAAAGTAAATCAGTGACTGATAGGGATGGGACGAGCAGCAAATTTGCCGAGCCGAGCCGAGCTCAAGCAGATGTGATTTTTGAAAAATTTTGCTCGGAGCATTCGAGCAGAAATTGCATGGACTTTTGCATAAATGACGGCCAAACTAGGCCAACAATTTAATAAGTCGAAATAAAAATTGTAAATTTATGGATAAAATCGACCGGAAATTCAATTTTTTATGTATGGCGGCCATCAACTGAATTTGTAGACCAAATCTAATCCAGAAAATGTGGTTTTTCTTTGATTTTATTTGAGAAAAAT
>JAHZMX010005238.1:0-18147 GCA_027743895.1 Seira musarum
CGGACATTCTTCAACCCGGGGAAACTCATTATCGATGATGTGATCCGATCATTGTCAAATGATGTACTTGATCTTGTTGGGGTGAACGTACATGTGCGATTCCCATTCAACCCGTAGTAATGACTCCAGTAGGACTCATCGCATCCTTCAGACCTGCAAGAATATCAAAAAAAATATTTTCATCTTTAATAGTTATAGTCATTATCATCATCATCCTTAAAATGCTTATACTCTTGTGGACAGTAAACTTAGATTAATGCATAATAGGTTCAGTCGTAACCACACAATTACCATTATTGTTTATGCAAACTGTTTTTGTGGTAGCTTGTCTCAAGGGGTATTATGCGCAATCATTGAGACAACATATTTTTTTTCCTTGAAGGTGTAATCGACATTAGTGCGGTCTTTTTCATGAAAAGACCAAGCCACCGGGAGAGAATAACAAGCTTAATTTCAAAAGCAATAATCATACGCATGTCAAAGTAACGTAACAAAAGGAGACAAGGTATAAAACCATAATATCCTCCTTCTTCAGTAGAGCTTGCTGAGGTACTTGCCTGAGCTAGACAAGATTGCATTAGTATTGTATTATTACAAAACAACAAAGTTAATAGGCTTATACACGTCCCATTAACGACTCTTTAAGGCTCCCGCATACCTCAAGAAAACTGCTTTGACCCTTTAATGAAAAGCACTGTGACTATTACCATTCCCACAAGCATCATCATCATCATCATCATCATCATTTCATGAGCGTTATCCAACCGAGCCAAAAAGGGTTTCTGTGAGGCAAGGGGAGCTGACCTTCACATCACTCCTTCCTTTTCTACGCTCTTCACGAATTTTAATGTGGCTTGGCTTGGCCACTGTGAAGCAGCGAAGGTCTTCATTTTACATTGTTGTCCGTTTTTTGTAAGCTTTACCAACCATGCAATCATCAAGCTTTTCATCATTATAATCAACTCATGAGCGATCATTACAGCTAATCATCATTTTCTATCTCAAAATGCCGCTGGACTGGAATGGAGTATGTGGATCCTTTGAAAAAAAAGAATAATATGTCTGGAATGAAGTGGAATGGGATCGCGTAGCCCAAAAAAGAATCACATAGGTCAGTAGGTGATAACGTGTCATACGATACCTATGAAGTTTAATTCAATTCCATATGCTATGCAAAAAAAAACTCCTAAAATTGGTATAAAACCAACTTGTGAAAAATGCTTTCGCAAATTCCAGTAGTCAGCCTTGACATGGTTCGTTTCATCATCCGTTTTTTGTAAGCTTTACCAACCATGCAATCATCAAGCTTTTCATCATTATAATCAACTCATGAGCGATCATTACAGCTAATCATCATTTTCTATGTCGTCATTATCTCAAAATGCCGCTGGACTGGAATGGAGTATGTGGATCCTTTGAAAAAAAGAATAATATGTCTGGAATGAAGTGGAATGGGATCGCATTGCCCAAAAAAAAGAATCACATAGGTCAGTAGGTGATAACGTGACATACGATACCTACGAAGTTTAATTCAATTCCATATGCTATGCAAAACTCCTAAAATTGGTATAAAACCAACTTGTGAAAAATGCTTCGCAAATTCCAGTAGTCAGCCTTGACATGGTTCGTTTCATCATCAGGTCTTATTACAACAGAGAAGAGCGTGCCTTTGATGAGATTTAAAATGTTGATGGGTAAATGTAAATAGGGAGATGCAGGGTGAACAACAAAGTAAAAAATTCCTAGTAAATTACATAAATACATTCGTACTGCCTCTCTTCATCATTCTCCATAAAACGCAACTAACGAATTTGCAGTATTTTTAGTGGGAAATGTAATCTGAATTCTAAGCATTCTCTCGGTCCAATTCATCTTTCCAAGCAGGCAAGGTAGGTAGCTGGTATGTAAGGCATTAATACCACTTGCATAACAGGTTCTTCTTTGTGCTCTTTTCTGCTGAAAGCTTTATTAAATCTAAATAAAGAAGAGAAACAGAGCGGGTACACTATGGCAGAAACATGTACATGCCAGTGTCATCTCATTTCATTTGAATCTTGGATGCACAATCACAAAAAAAAGATAAAAGTTTGCGGAATCAGATTCGCGTGGGAGTGTCTGTGTCGGAACTCTGGCCGGGATAGTATTCAACCTTTCCTTTGTGAGTAACGCCACACCATGACATGAATCGAATCTTTCAGTTCTTTCTCTGTAATTTGTTTCGAAAGCAGTGGGATGGAATTCGATATGAAATCAAAGCGCACACCTCTTCGCTTCGATTCACCCATCCGACCTTCCCCAATCTAATCCACCCACTTACTTAAAATTCATGGAATTTGAAATCAAATCAAAATCGACGGTTTTTGTCGGACACGATACTGTAAGGAATGACAGGGATGCTAAAATTTTTAACGAACATACAGAACGTGATTAAGTTCTTGTGCCCTTCGACAGATTTGCAAAAACTGGACTGGAACATGGTAGCGTAACTAGAACAAAAAATCGGATGATGATGAATTAAAATAATGACATCCTCTTATCTTTTACGTGAGACCTCCGTTCGAAATTTCCCTATCCTTCTAAAGTAACAAATAAAGTTTGTTTCCCAACTGAAAACTGCAGTATACATACCTATATGCAGTTAGTTTGTTAAGGATAATACAAAAATAACGAGCATATTGCGGGAGTTCTAAAAAAAATAATGTGCTCTCATGCATACATGAACAAAGCCCAGAAAATTTTAAGCTGGTTCTAGTTTTACATCCGAAAACAGCGAATACTGCTGCCGCGAATGTACCGAAAGAAAGAGAATCCATAAAAAATACAAGATTCTTGGAAAATACAGCGTTCCAAAAGCTTATCCCCTTTATGAAACCTAGTATTTTTAGGACAAACGAACCCATTCATACAACGAATGATCAAAAATACGCAAATGAAAATCCAAAAATTATTATTATTTTTACCTTTTCGACTGTCTAGAAATCGGGACATTCCATTTTAAAATGGGAATTTTACCCTCCACGACAATGTATTTACTTTCACTGAGGACAGCGAGACCACCAGCGACCGCGTATGGTTTTAATGTGAAAACAATATGACATGCAGGTTCGTACTTACATGTCGCAGGAATTTCGCATTAGGAATGATTATTATTACTACTGTGCTCGCAGCAAACAGTAACGTAAAGTAAGGAAGCAGACAGGCAAGAACAACGAGTTTGCAAAAGTTTATTTTCAATACACGACATGAAATCCAAAAGTATTAAAAAATGTAACTGGTCCATATTAGGCTTGTAGAGAGCCCAGTTCACAAGAAGAATAAGTACGACATGTGCTCGGTGGCACTCTGCACTGGTGCTAAAAATGTGCCCATGACAGGGAGAGAGAATGCGAGCAGCGAGCGTTGCTCCATCCAGACAAAAAAATCTTTTGGTATTTTTTAGGTAAATAAAAGCTTGTTTCGTTACCCAAGGCCATTTTACAATGATTTTTTGTTGTTCTGCAAGAAAAGAAGAGGAGAACCCGGCCCAGCACAATACAACAACAAGAACGATAATAATAATGCTTCAGTATGTACTTATTAGAACGTGTCAGGCATGTTGCCAGTTGCATTTTCCTAATTATTCCTATAAAAAAGTGACACATTGTACAATAACAATATAGGAATAGGTACTACTCACGTCACATACTCAACATAAAAGCCTTTTATTATATGTGCATCTGATTGTGATTGTGAGTTTGACTGGAACAAAAAAAAAGAATATCGCAAAAAGTAAATACAGACATGCCAACGAACTACAGCTACGAAGTCAAAGCCATAGTGAAAAGCTCTTCAGGAAGAGAAAAGGGTTTTCCTAGAGTATTTTATGTGTCACGCTTCCAATCGAACTGTCAACTTGGTTCCTATCACCTTCTAAAAAACTGCCTATTACGTCGTTTCCCCTGGAATTTTCTCCCTTGTTCTACATTAAACAGGGGAATAGGAGGTGGAGGATAAAAGTCATTTCTCCGGTATTTTTTTTCTAGTCTGACACCCCGTCTAAAAAAAAGCATGGGGCACCATAGTACGTACCCACTGACTTGACTTGACTGCTATGCCAGTGTGACTGTCTCCCATGAACTTATTTTATCACGTTCTCTGTCTTCCCTTTTATTCCTGAAACTAGAACCATATTTCTCACTTCGAATTTGATATTCATATTGTACGCTTCCATTCTCATGAATCTAGTTAGGATTGTGCATTAGTGTAAAATATGTAGCACGCAACGCGCACAGGAAACTGGTAAAAGCGGAAAGGAGTAATACATGTAGCTTAGTCTACATACATCAAACCCACATCACATCAAATTCATCTATTTCGTTCGTTCGTATGCATTTTCTCTATTTTTTCATTTTATTCATTCAAAGAAGAAAGGAACATTGAACAGGAGACCGCTTTCTCCACTGAATTAATAAATGGCGGCATTGGCAGTGGCACTTTTTTTCCCGCTCACAGTTATAGTTACACTTACAATCACAACCGCAATCGCAATCAGCCCAGGCTCCAAACTCCCAAGAAATTGAAGAAAGGAAAGTCTTGAGCAAGAAATCTACTAGTCGTCTGGCATATCTCTCCAGACAATGAAGGAAGGGGAAATCCCCCCAAAGAAAGTAGAGAGAATAGTACATGCGACATGAGACGAGACTAACATGTCCAGCAGGGCCACGAGAAATACTTAAGGCTCTTACTACTTTTTTTTTCTTTTCTTTTATTCTCCTCAAAATCCTTTTCCGCAAGGTTCAGCAAAAAAATATCTTTTGAATACAAAAGAATAGAAAGGGAGAACAACTCATACAAAACATTCATTTCTCGTTCCCGTTCTGTTCTAGGGATTCGGATGGCTGGGCTGGGCTGGGCTGTGTTGTGGCTGAAAGAGAATTGATATTTTCGATTCGCTGCATTGACCAGGCAAGTCAACCGAGAATATTATTATTGCATTTGATATTCCCAACTAAAAAAAAATGGTCAAACTACCTAGTCGTCAGGATCCGGATCATGATGATCATGTAATGTACCAGTGAATTTCCCTAGATTAATGGATACATGTTACACATGTACTTATGATCCAAAGAAAAAGGATATTGAAAACGAGCTTTACATTCAAATGCACTGGTGAATGAATATTGGTAGTTTGAGGATTAGAATGAGAATGGGAAGAGAAAAGAGAGTTTTTACATATGTTGCCTCTTTCCAAATGATCAGATTTATGATAATAAATTGCCTATTATGAATCCTCTCCTCCCTCATGTTCCTCTTGCTTCTAGCTCTGGTGATTTTATGCGAAGGGAAATGAGGAAGAACATAGTAGAAGTGAAATCGGGTATTATTGTAATCATGTCCTTCGTGATTGTCGTTTGTGATTGCCGAACCGGACCTCTTTACATATGTGAACTAAAGAAAGCATCGCATCATTTTTCCTGGTTTTTCTTCCAAAGAAATAAATAAAATCCTATGGGACAAAAATACCAAAGAAAAAGGATATTGAAAACGAGCTTTACATTCAAATGCACTGGTGAATGAATATTGGTAGTTTGAGGATTAGAATGAGAATAGGAAGAGAAAAGAGAGTTTTTACATATGTTGCCTCTTTCCAAATGACCAGATTTATGATAATAAATTGCCTATTATGAATCCTCTCCTCCCTCATGTTCCTCGTGCTTCTAGCTCTGGTTATTTTAGGCGAAGGGAAATGAGGAAGAACATAATAGAAGTGAAATCGGGAATTATTGTAATCATGTCCTCGTGATTGTCGTTTGTGATTGCCGAACCGGACTGTTCATTCATACCTCTGTACATATGTGAACTAAAGAAAGCATCGCATCATTTTTCCTGGTTTTTCTTCCAAAGAAATAAATAAAATCCTATGGGACAAAAATGCAATGCAATAATTACGCGTAATTTCACCCATATCATTTGCACTTTAACTGAACTGAATTGCAGTGGTTGCTTGTGTTGTGACTCTGTGAGTGAGGTAGTAGGGCATGCCATGCATAGACCCTTGAGACACATTTAAACTGAATGCACTCTTGCTTATATTTGCTTCTTTTTCTCCATTTATGCTTTCAACACAAAGTCATTAATAACTCCCTCGTTGCCACTTACACTTCTGCTCTTGCGATGCAAGCAAAAATCAAGATAAAAAAATGCAATAAAATGTCATCAGGTGCTTATAATCTAGATTAAACTGAAAATGTATTGCTACCGCTGTAACAGGAAAATGCATTTGAAATGCAAATAAGACCGTTACTGTATTTTAGTAGCGAGCTCCTATCTTTCGGAGCAATCATAACTTTATTTCTGAGTTAACGATTAATATACTTTAGATAGAAACCGTATTCCTCTCATGCTTATGACTGCTCCTTCAATTATGATAACTGTGGATATGCTCCCACAGTTGGTCCTTGCACTGGCTGCGCTGATGTAGCTGTAGCTGGTTGAAAAAATGGGAATTTTAATTTACAGTGATGTGTGTTCTAATTATGTGCAAATACTTTGGATTTCAAATTAGCCAGTACCTTGAGATGGAGCCGGAGCTGCATTCGCTGAATATACGGAATTTAAAGATTCAGCTTTATGAAAGATGAGAATAAGTAGAATCAATAATTCAATGGATAGATATATAGTTCGTAAGTACGCATTGGCGTTTCATTCATTAGCCCTTGTTGTTTCTTTTTTCGTCTTAAGTAGAAAAATATTCCACCAGCTGAACTGAGAAAATAGCATAAAAACATGATTGCAATACACGACCACGCAATAGCCTCCCACATTCTGTCATTAAAGCAAACATATATTTTTTTACCAATGATTATATTAAGTATTAAAGCATTTGTCTGTGATATTGCTCCTTACCGTTTGTGCTCGGGAGTTAAACACTCAAATTTGTCTTTGTATTCGCTTTCGGGCTTTGCTTGAAATGGTTGGATGCATGAGCAAGCTTTTTCCAGACATTCTTTGTCATCTTTATCATACTTTATAGTACTAAAATATGGAATCATTTTAAACTTGTCTTTAAAGGTTGCAAAAATTGTGATTTCATTTAAAATATGGAAATACATGCATATTCGGTTTACTTTGGACAATATTTCGAACAGGTTTTATTCGTTACTACAATGTAGTTTTTGTCCGCCGCTGTTGTTGTGGATGTCAATCCTAGGAGTGTTAGCGTGCAACTTAAGACTGAAAACATCGACCAAATTGAGAGTAAGGAGCTCGCCATTTTATTCTCAAGATACGAGTCAACTCGTCTAAGCAATTACGAAAACTTTAAAAACAACTTGAATGTTAATTTTTACAGTTACAGAAAAATCGGGCCTTAGTTTAAGTTTTTTTGTTGCAGGTGTTGTTGCAACAATTGATCTTGATTTTCATTTTTAAAAGTGGTATGGCACGGAGAAGAAATTAGATTTCAGAATCCCTTACGAAAATCCATAGGGACGATATGACGGGCACGCAGAATGAATTGTGGAATGAGGTGGAGGGCAAGTGAATACAGTTATTTTTAGGTTATAATAAAGAAAGGCACAGTCTTTATTGAACATTTGATCCCGAGAAATCAAAATGGCACCTACACCCCCGAATGAAATTCTATTCCAAGCAGGGAAGGACACACTACACAACAGTCTTATTCTTTGACCTCTGCAGTATCCTTAGGTATGGGCTTGGCCTTGGCTACTGGCTTTTTAGGTTTAGGTGTAGGTTCCTCCTCAGTCGCATCCGTGACCGTTGTTGTCGAATCGCCCAACAATGGAGGCTGACTCTGATTCGTTTCTATTTAGTCAATTGTCATCAATCAACGATTACAAAGTTGAGAGAAAGCGTTATTGTAACGTATATACATAAATTACAGTTGCGGTACCGTCAAATTTAATTATTGCGTCTTGTGGTTCTTTCTTTTCAATGTCGTTTGCGTTTAAATCTGGCCCTACACATTTCAAGTGACATTTCGATCAAGTTAGTTGAGGAGTAATTCAACAAAATCAATTGTGAAACGTACATTGCGAATTGAAAAGTACCGGCTGTAGGGGCAGACGTTGGCGGTGGTTGGTACCCGGGTTGGACAGCCACCCTATGACGTCGAGACTTTAAGAAACACCAAATGCTTATCCCACAACTGGACATAACACATAAAGTCGCTGCAACCATAATAGCAGCGAAGATTCCGATAGCGAGTCTGTTCAAGTTTAGGGTGTGCATATGAATCAAGATTTATTGATTTCAATTTAAAATTTGTATTTAAAAATTAAATATAGACCAACCCCAACACTTTCTCCTCTAGCTCCTTGCACTCGTGTTTAAGTAGCTGCTTACTAAGCTCCTTGTTACAATCGCAAGCTTTTTTAGCACAGTCCCTCATCAATTTTTTGAGTTCTTCATCCCCTTTTTGCCATTCGTCTTTACTAGCAAAACGAGGGTTTCTTAGTCTTAAATGCTCTTATTCCTGATTAAAGTGCAGTTTTGACTTACTTGTGGCAGTATTCATTGCACTGTTCTACATTTAATACATTGCTCGTTTCTTCCGCGTTGACTATGGGAAGAGCTGAGAATACGACAATCAACAAATACTCTAGTACCAATAGCTTGACCGAGACCATGATTTTGTCTGCCATTTTTCTCAGACTTTTTTATTCTGATGTTTAAAGTAGCAAAGCGTCTCAAAGTCCATTCCAGAGTTTGATACGATCTCTTTGGCTTTCACTTTTGTTATTCCAAAGAAATTGAAAATCATGAAACTACAAACCACCAAAATTAATTCGTTCTACAGCAAGCCATGGGAATCAAACATTGGCTCAATAGTTTAAATAAAATATGCAAAATGTTCAAAGTAATTTTCATCTCGATGTGAAGGCAATGCAAAGAAATGTCAGATTGTGGTAGAATTTTCAGCAATGATAAATAATTTAAAACACTTTTATCCAGTTTTTAATTCCACTGCAACTGAACGCAAAACATAATTCTAATTGAAAAGGGAGAATTCTATCCATGATGGAATTTCTTCGACTTTTTGCCCTTTACTGCGTGACTCTTCTTTCCATGTCTCTTCTTCTCATGATGTTCATGATGATGTTCACCCTCGGCCTCCTCGCCTTCAGTAACTGTGTATTTATACATGAATTGATATCGATACCGGCGTAAATAACAATGGACCTTATCTTTTGTGCTTAGGCAATTACCAGTTTGTGAGGTCTGTGTTGTCGTTCCCGAGTACCCATATAGCTTATGAAACTCTTTCAGATCTGAATTGAGCACAGTACCGTATTTAGTGCATTCGTATTGGAAAAAAAGCTAGCAAGAGTAAATTTTATAAATACCTTCAGTGGCAGTTTCTGATTCAATCTCACTTTCCTTTGCAGTTTGTGCTAAATCATATTGTTAAGTTTAGAAAAATTGTCAGTTTACTTCCTAAAGCATCATTGAAACTAGTCTTAAAAGTACATTAAAAAGTGGAAAATACCAGTGGGATGATGAGAATGATGTGCATGCGGATTAACAGCCGCTTGTTTTTTACGTTTATATTTAATAAAGAACCATATACCGACTGCAACACAAATGAGAAATAATACTACCACTGAAACCACAATGCCGATGAAGGCTGCAACCGACAATCTGTTCCAAAAAAGTCTCAACTTAATTGATTCCAAATTGGACAAAGGCATTTATTATGTTTTATTATAATATTATTGAAACCCCAGGATAGTCTTTTCTTCCTCATGGTTAGCCGATTTTAATCCTGCTATATATATCTCCTGACATTTTTTCATTTCCTCATCGATCACTCGTTCATATCTTCTTTTTTGACAATCACAAGCGTTCCTTACGCACGTCTTGACATCTTCAAAAATATCTTTGGTGTTTTTAAACCATTCCTCACTTAAAAAAAACATTATATTATGACTCTGTAAAAGTTCCAAAACAATTATTTTGCTTACTCGTCGCAGAAAGAGTTGCACCAAGTTTGATGGTTGAGCTCTATTTGAAAATCTTTTGTCAGTTTCGTACATTCGTATAAGGTTGGTTCCTTTACAACAATGGGTTTCTCATTGCAAACGCAAGCTTCCTCCAAACAGTCCTTCTGTGAAGGTTCTGGGACATTATCTGCATAATTTGTAATTTCACTGTAAAAAAGCAACCATCTTTCATTTTCAATATGCGAGTGCTTAAAAGTACTTTGCAGAATTTTACGTACTCAGCACAGTAAGCTCGGCAGAACTCAAGGCTGATAGTTATTTTGGTTATTGTCTTTCCATCGTCACTAAAGTCTAACCCGTAATTCAGTTTTACTGTTTCATTTTCTGAACTGCCACCAGGGATTAAAACCAGGAAGCATGCTACTACTGAAAGCTTTAAAACGGCCAAGTTGACGATTTCGGTCGACATTCTGTAATCAGTGACTCCTTAAGGTCTTCAAGGTTTCAATGATTAATAAAAACGATGACCCCAAAGCCTCAGTTAAATTAAGAATCGTAGATTTGAGAATTGTCGAACATCCACTTCCTTCTAATTTTAGAAATGGCAAAATGAAAATAACAGAAGTATTGGTTCAAAGAAAGAATTAACTTGAACTTTGCATTCCATGGGAATGAAACTGAAGTGTCAGTTTGCCTCTGAGAAATTAGAGCTAGACTAGGCTTCAATGCATCATTCATTTAAATTCAAACTCCTTTTTTATTATTTTTTACGTCTTCTTGTAACGTAAAACAAATTCGAAATAAAAATTGAAACGAGCTCAACCGCATGAGCTTGTTCCCCTGCACTTTACATCTTCAAAGCTTATACAGGCGCGTGATGGGATTTCTTAGGTTTGTGACCCTTTTCATGGTGACCCTTCTCATGATGGCCCTTTTCGTGTTGACCCTTTTCATGGTGGCCCTTTTCATGTTGACCCTTTGCATGATGAGTCTTGCGCTTTCCATGTTTTTTCTTTTGATCAAGGTGATGATCCACCTCCTCCACTTCAGTTGCAGTAGTGACTTTGGGTGAATTTTATATATGAATTTACATTGTTATTGAAATATACAAGCAAAGTCCCAAATGCGTTTTACAGGAGCTAGGAAATTACCAGTTTGTGATTGTGACGGTATGGTCGAAGCCACGGTCGAGGTGCTAATTTGTTTTTGTTGAAACATCTTAAGATCTGGATATTCACAACGCCACATTTAGTTCATGTTCATCTTTGAATTCTAGCAAACGTAATTCTAGGAATAATGTACCTTGAAACGAACTGTCTGGTTCCGTTTGATCTTGGGCTTCAAAGTCGCTTTCGACTGGAGTAACCACTAAATCATGTCAAGTGTAGTAAAATGTCTCCGTCAAGCTACTTCAGAGCGTTTCATTGAAAGTGGAATTTAAAACGTACATTAATAACTTTAAAATACCGGCAACTGGAGCAGAAGGATATTCAGGAAGTTGTTCTTGTTGCTCCATCATCGGATTTACTTCCACAGGTTTTTTTCTCACCATTTTACGAATACACCATATACAGACGGCAAAGTAACATAAACAATATAATACACCTGCGACCACAAGACCAATAAAGATTCCTAAACTTAATCTATTAAGAAAAATAATTTTTATATGATTTCAGAATTGAACAAGGGATTCATTCTTCAGAACAGAATATTATTTTCATACCCTAAGATTCGCGATTGGAATTCATCATATAGCTCCTGACATTCCGTCATTTTGCTTCGAATCACTCGATTCCATTTTATTTGTTTGCAGTCACAAGCTTTTTTAATACACTTCCTCATTTCGTCATCAAATTCTTCGGTTTTATAAAAATTTTTATGACTAAAACAGATTATGTATTATATTCTGTAATTCGATACAAATCACTAAACTGGAAGCTTTTTAGTGCAAAAATGTTTTGCTTACGAATCGCAGTAGAAATTACACCATTCTTGATGCGAAATGTCTTTTTTGGCTAAATTAACCGCTTCCTTACATTCGTATTTCGGCTTTACTTGGACCTTCCCTGCCTCACAAGTGCAAGCCTCATTCAAACATTTTTTAAACTCTTCTGCGGGATCATTGTCTGCAAACTTTATGTGCCTGTTAATTAAACATTCAATACTCACAATATTCAAATGCAAAAGTTTAAATTCTGTAGTTTATATAAATGTGGCTTTTCCTACCCATTGCAATGCTTCTTACAACCTGAAACACTCACAGTTATATTGACGACTTTCTTATCAACCACATTTATTTGTATATCCTCTGAATGGCAACGAGGGAAAGAAACTATCAGGAAGCATGACACAATCAAAAACCTTAACAAGACGAACTTGGCGATGTCAGTCGACATTTTGCAATCCAAGGCACTGCTGCTTACGGTTTTAACGAATTAAAAAAGTGTCATTAATGCTCCAGGTGGATTGAGAGTCGTAGATTTTTCGAACAAGCCTGTTTATCTGGAATCCGAAATTCCGGAAAAGCTAAGTTGAAAAAAATAACGAGAGTATAGATCGTAAAGAAGCAATTTAATTTTAGCAATCCATGGGAATCAAATAATGACATACGAAACGCATCGGATTGGAAATCAGTTGCATTTTGTATGCAAGTATTAACGGTAATCAATCCTGTTGCTTTTACTGCGTAAGTAATTTCAATGATGCGATGAGTAATACTTAAGTCGCATGTAGTGCTTTCATTCAGGGAATACGCTTAAGGCATAAAATGCGACATTTGTGTGGATATTTAGTCAATAAGTTCAACTGCATTAGCCTTACTCATTTTCCATGGCCTTATACAATTTCTAATCCATCCATTCACGCCATGCACCCAAAACCATAATCCTGGGCGGAAAAGTAATTAACAAAATCGCTTTTAGGACAGGGGAAAACTACAATCTGTCCTAGCACAAGTCTTGTCTTGTCCTCTCCAAAAGTTTTTTTTCTGCCAAAAAGCCATGTTTTTCATCAAAACTTAGTTTTAATCGTAGAGATACACATGTTACGTTCCTTCCGACAAACTCGATCCGATTCAGATTTCTCCTACATACAATACTCCAGTGTAGAGACGTAAGCCAGTTGAAAACAACAATGAATTTTCGATGAAAGAGCATTTAAGACATCTAAATGGATAAAAGCAATTTGTTATTCCCCTTTTGCCATGCTTAAGTACTTGAATTCATTCCGCGTTAATTTTTTATAGACAAAAGGAATGGGACGGGCGGACAGGGTATTACGTTTTCACGCAGACGAGCTCAAAATACGAGCAAGATTATTGACAGTTAAGGCGCTTAACGAAAACGAAATACATAATAGAACACAATGCAATAATGAAGTATCTAACTATACTTACTATATTACTACATGAGCATTATGTGTGCAGTGGAAATGGAGAAGAGAACCAAAGAAAATAGGATTTTCCCAGGATTTTGCGGAGCGAAAAAGAAACGCTTTTGTGAATTGAATAGTGAATGAATACACCTTTAAAGAATAGTTACGTTTTTGTACATTCATTCGTCGCAGGTGTTTCTCTTTTCCTAATGTTGTGTTGTGTTGTAATGCAACAGTGTGGTGTGTGATGTAGCATTATATGCGGCAAGGCAATGGCAATTGTTGTCAACTTGTCTTTCATTATCGACATTAATTGACAGGTCGTAAGTAAGTAAAGAATCAGAGATAAAGGAAGGCTTTGGCTTGGCGGTAACGGCAATAGCTTTAGTAATTCAACAGCAATAGCGCTTTAAGTGATTTTTAGTCAATGTCAGTGTTCGTCTTTTACTTTAGAATGCAAAGGCGCCGAAGAGCTGAAGGAAGAAATTTTTTTTACTCACAATTACAATTATGAGGAAGGGTGAGAACTAATGCTAATGCTATTTTTTTAGTTGTGTTGAGTCGTGTAGTAGGCAGCAAGTAATAAAGTAAAAGTGTGTCACTTTTATGGTGATGCATAAGCATGTGGGCATTGTCCCACTAGACTCCTATTTTTTGTGTAGGACGAAGACACGACTACGACATGACGACGGGTCCATGACATTCAAAGAGGATGTACATAGAAGTATATGGGTAGAACTAGTGGAGTAGGCCATAAATCAGCACTTTTCTCCCCAAAAAATAAATAAAAACCAAATTCATTACTTCAACCAACGATTTTTATTATCTTTGCGAAAAAAACACTCATTTTCTTTTTTCTGCTGTTGAAAGATTGTAAATAAAAAAAGGTGAGAAATAGGTGAATTCACAGCAGTTGAGGTTCCTTATTTTCGGATGTGATAGTGGTGTGTAGGCAGTAGCAAAAAGAAGAAAAAAAGATAATAAGTTTTTCACTGCTTAGGTCCTTATTCTTCACGAGTGTCGTCATTTTTTTTTCCTTTTCTTCGATGTGAAATAAAAAGTGTGTGTTTGAGTTTGTAGTTTGTGTAGTGTATTGTCATCATCATTATTACATTACAACCCATCGTTAAGGTCATTATTACAGTGATTATTGACTTGTTCCGCTCTCACTAGGGACACTACTGTAACTATTCTTTTGGGTGCTATTCATCCTCGATAAAAGGTCTTTTTTCAAAAAGAGAGAGAGAAAGGTCATGTTGAAATTCTATTCAGTCCAGTTGTGTGGAGAGTAGAACTCTATAGCTTATTAAGAATTAAGGTGAACTTTTGATGTGAGCTTGCACGCATAATGTGAACAAAACACCTCAGACCCACTCACAAGGGAAGATGAAATACCAGACAAAAAATGTAAACTCTGCGTGTGATTTGCTTACTACCCCCTTCCATCTTTTTTTTTCAAGAGAAAGAAACATCCGTCGCTTGGCTTCTTGTAGAATTGAATGAATAAGTGAAGTAAACCGAGATTACTTGATGCACCAAAAACAAAAGATGAATTATGAAGAAAGGAAATGATGAATCACTAAATAGACAGGAGATTGCATTGTAAAATTTGATGATACTTGCAGCAGGATTTTTTTTGTTGAAAAAAAATGCAATTGTCATTCATTTAGTTGGGGTATGTTGTTCACGCAAATTAGACATGGGTAGTAAAAGTAAACGATATGATGATGATGATGATGAGATGAGAGTGGGATCATTATTAACCGAGGTCAGAATACAACAAAGTTTTAGAGATATAGCCAGACCATCGGAATTTTTCTCAGATTTCCATTAGTTTGTTTTGTACCAAAAAAATGAATGATGATGACGGAAGATGCAGTTGCAAAAATAATTTAGATCTTTGCTTACCAGTTCCCGCGAAGAGGGAGGTTCGTGCAGGAAGTTGGTTTCTTTTCTCCAAGTTCCTTATAGTAAGTCGGATAGATGGGATCATTTGGAAAACCCATTTCTTCAAAGACTCCATACCGAAACTTTGCCCATTCCTTGACAAAAGCTCGATCTGAAAAGTCAAAATAAAACATTTTTAATCCTTCTTTGGCATGAGTAAGTCTTACGTGTTCATTAGAAATCATGCCAGTTTATGTCAATCACTTCTGTTTATCTTCACGCACATACAATACGTGCCAAGGATAACACAATAATTCAGAATAGAAGTGCGTGATTTATTATTGATTTGTTTTTCTTCCAATGTCAATTGTGCGTACATTCCTGTGGTGCGTACGCGCAGATGAGTCTGAATCGTCGACGAATAACATTTTTATAATTAATCCTACAGGATTCCAGATATGTCAGCGGATATGTAATCATTGCATTTTTACTCTATCCTTCTCTTGCCTCTTATTCATATTCTAAAAATACTTGGCATCACAGTGGTAAATGGTAATTGAATGAATCGGAACGCATAATAAGGAAATAAATCTAAAGTGACATTTAGCTCCAATGATCTGTAATAGATATGTAGCGTGTGTGTATGCTCGTATAAGTACACACACCGATTTAAAGGAACATGAATGCCAAGTCTGGCCAACAAAGATTTATTCACCCGTACATTCTAATACGATTCTTTTCATTTCATACTAAAACTCTAGACATGCGTTTGGTTGAAACGACGAGACGCACGCTGCGAGAGAGAAAGAAATGATCCGGAAACATTAGCGAGCGCGCTCATTTTTGTTGACTTTACAGCAAGCTCATTCCATTAGATTGCTTTCGTTTGACTTGCGAGTTTTATTGGCAAAACTTGAAATTACAAAAATTAGCTCAAATTCAAAATCTCAAGTATACTTGATTATGATATTCAATTTTGATTCCCTGTTTAAAATCAGATCGGGAATCGTCTTTTGATTATTGAATTCCTGCTTTCCACACATCATCAGATTTTCTTCTACTTTTTTCCCGCCGATATAATCATAAACGTGAATAATACTAGAAGATTTATTCACCCGTACATTCTAATACGATTCTTTTCATTTCATACTAAAACTCTAGACATGCGTTTGGTTGAAACGACGAGACGCACGCTGCGAGAGAAAAAGAAATGATCCGGAAACATTAGCGAGCGCGCTCATTTTTATGTTGACTTTACAGAAAGCTCATTCCATTAGATTGCTTTCGTTTGACTGGCGAGTTTTATTGGGAAACTTGAAATTACAAAAAATTAGCTCAAATTTGAAATCAAGCATTCTTGATTGTGATATAACGTCAATTTTGATTCCCTGTTTAAAATCAGATCGGGAATCGTCTTCTGATTATTGAATTCCTGCTTTCCACACATCATCAGATTTTCTTCTACTTTTTTCCCGCCGATATAATCATAAACGTGAATAATACTACTACTACAAACAACGATATGGCTGTAAAAGCATAACCACAGGAAATTAATCATTTATATAGTTGCTTGTCCGTCAGTCGACGTTGTTCACTTACTCACGTTCCACATATGTACATTTTCTTTCTCAAAGTTTTTTTTTCTGTAGACTTTCCCCAAGTCACACACAATAAACCTGTGAGCTTTCATGTAAACTAGACATTCTCATAAAAATGGATTTTCTCATTTGTAGTAAAAAAGAATTTTCTCCGAGACCAAGCCAGACAAACTTAAATGAAACGCATGCCATTGCAATTTCTTTACTTTTGTAACAACATCTTCCTGTACTTTACTCGATCCAATTTACCAGATACGGATATTATTACTATTATAATGCATGCATGTGAGCAAAAGCTCACCATCAGTTTATGTCATGTCATATGCACTTTTGGGAGGACGTGTATACTTTAAAAAACCTCAACTACTACTTTAAATGATGAGGGTGGGTGTTATGCTGTCGTTGTCGTGTGTTGACCTGCTGCTCTCCTTGTGGCCTTCAGCAAACTCTTGTATGATCAATCATTCTTAGGGTTCCCGTCTCCTGACATTTTTCCGCAAGACTAACAAAATTTTTATTGACATATAACAAAGTGTACTTTATGCCTCCCACACACACACGACGATACAAAAACCCTTTCGTCGAGCCAGAAAAAAATTATCAGGAAAATCTTGTTTTTATTATTATGAAAATTTTAAAGCTAATCTTTTAAGTATAACTGAACACCATTGCTCTCCTTCTTCGTCTAGTCTAATCAATCGTTTGTAAACTTCTTTTTCAAAAAATTATAATAGAAGAGGACGTGCGCCACACCAGTACAAGCGATTCTAGTGTAAGCTTGACTTGTGCCATGGCCATTACTCTGATTAAGGTTTTTCATCATTGTTAATGCATCATTGGAAAATTGAGAGAATCGTTAAAATGAGCAAGATCGAGAATTGTCGTTAAGTTAAGCGTGTGCGTAACGTAATTTCGTGTGATGCATCATCATCAAATGAAAAAGTTTTTTTCAACAATTTTTTCCCCTCAACAAACAAAGCGTAGTAGTAGACTCAACTAAACTAAAGAGAGTTTCCTGGAACAGAAAACAAACTCGACTCATGACGATAATAATCAATGTTGCTCGTTACACACTTTTCCCTGAAAGCCCACAAGCTTCGATGATTGCTCTGTTGACGATGAAGATATTTTTAGGAGATTATGAGGAAATTGGCAGGAAAAACGTTCAGTTCGCTAGCACGATAAGCCTATCCAATATCACGTACCTTGAGGACTAGTGAGTGAAAGGGAAGGATCATAAATGAACGAATTAAAAATTGACGACATTGCATCAAAAACTTTTATTGAGGCATGAAAATACCCCAGTTGGGCTAATATAAAGATTTTTTGTAACTTCCTATCCAATGTCC
>JAHZMX010005239.1:0-19580 GCA_027743895.1 Seira musarum
GCGTCTGCTCCAAAATGATTCCACTTGCGCTTCACATTTGTGTCACTCCATATATTGTACATCTCTTGCAAGTCCAAAGGGTACTGTTTCAATTTCTCAAGTGTAAAGATTCTCGATGACCACTGGGTGTGCTTTGCCAAATGTCCCTTTTTTGCACAAGTGAAGCATGACATGTAGATGCGATTATTTTCCTCCAAAAACCCTGCAAATACTGTTGAAAGGATGAGAGGATCAGGTGCTTGGAAATAAACGTCATTGGACTCAACTTCATCCTCATCCGGAAAGTCTGCTTTCCAATCGCCTTTGACATCACCTGCAAAGATGGTAACTACTCTTGGGCTTTGGTTAGTATCAGTTACAGATCTTTTTTCAAACATCCTGGGTAACATAATCAACGCGGAACAGAACAATCCGAAGCGTTTCGGATTGTAGACGTGGGCGTATGGCAGAAAGTGGTTGAAGTAAAGCCATTTGGATCCGGTCTCGTTGTACCTGGTGTAAATCCAAAACTTGTCGAAATTCTCATTTTCAAAATATGGATTATGTGCTGTTACAATATCCAATAGCTCGCTAAAATGCGCATGTGCTAATGTCAGATCGTCCTTTTCATCCCAACTTTCAGTAGAACTAGAGGACAGATAGAGAGTGCAGTTTTCAAAAACCTCTGCTGTTTGCAAAGTCTCTTTTAATTGTTTCCGATAGCTCAGGTCAAAATTAAACGCATCGCATAAACTGATAATCAAACTGAAAACAATAAATTGTGGTAACATTTTGAAAGTTGGTTTGATCAACATAGCTTATGTATTTCGACTCAGCAAATGAGATAGGGGGAATGCAAATGTGCAAACTACAACTTGTTTTCTACCAAATGACGTGTTTCGTGTTCAGCACCATTTGTTCCATTCGTTTGAATAATATTTTTATTTCACTTTAATGGTTAAGTAGTTAAGAGAGTTAAATATTCCAAAACATCTTCATAACCATGTCAGACAGGTGAATAATAAAGTAATATTCACGTAAAAAGGCTACAAAATTTTGATGCCGGAGAGGTGCTCAATATCAACAATCCGAAACAAAAGCGATTAGGATAAAATTTTATACCGCATGTGTGTGCCGAGCAATAGAAGTATTTTAATAGAAAAATATTTAATGGTTAACCAGACGAGGGGGAGACTAGTGAAATATTACAGTCAGCAAATGCATGCCTTGTGCCGCAGTTTTTTCTTAATTTCTACTTTTGTGCGACAACAGAGCTCTTAAAAATTAATATATATATCATTTCAAGAGGTTATGCGCATTGCGTTTACACAAAATTTTTGCATTTCAATTCAAGTCAATGCAAAAACTGTGCTTATACAACTGAGACTGTTTTATCTTACCTGAAGCAAAAATCCACAATAACATCAACATACCTTTAATTGGCGATTTGAAATTTAAGGGCTTTAATATTACATTTCTAAAAAAAACTCAAAGTTAGGACAAGCAAATATCCCAATCTCTTATTATTTTTGTGAAAGTGAGATTATATAATTTTTGAGGGGATTGATTGACTGATGGAAAATACGATGGAAACAATGGCATCATTATTGACGCTATAAGTTACCAAGGTTTATCGATGCAATACTGTTTTAACCAATTTTAATCAATATAATTTAATTTTTTGTACTGAATGCGAATACGGAAAGACTTTAAGGCTCCATGAATGGATACTTCAAGTACAATAAAACATTGATTAGTAGTTATTTCAATGAATTCACTCCTTGTCAAACACAATCAAATCCTTAAGGTACTGTCTGAACGACACTCATTTGCAATCAGACGACGATTCAAAGAAGCCAAAGATCAATTCAAACGAGTCGTAAAACTTGATGATTAACTATCACTTCCAAACAATAAAACAGTAGATTTATAAATGGATCCCACATTCACACTCACGAGGAGTAGTAGGATCTCATGAGTCTGAAATTGTCAATTTTTTCTTTCAGACAAGTAGCCCGTCCCAAAAGAGGTACTCTTGCAAAGTTTTAGAATGTACCTCTCTGGTTTGCTGATTTTATTGCAGAAACATTATTTTCGACAAATATTCTGACATTTTCTTTATGTGAAATTGCATGGAGAAATTCAGTGCACCACAGATCCCTACCTACCTGATCAACTTTCTCACCTTACTCATGTATAGGAAAACCAAGAAATGTGTCAGCAAAACTTGAAATCTGCTTTATTTTATGAGGTTTCTTTACAGCAGAAAGTTTTTAAGAAGTGGTAATTAGCTGTACAACAAGCGTATCTCTGTAATAAATGCAGATGATTCAATTTGCTTTTGCTTTTGAATTCGGCATCATTTTAGATTTAAAAATGGAATCATTGGAAGTCATTGTGAGTAGGGTTGTCAGCAAAATTGACATTGCAAATCTTTCACCTGCCGCTTGATAAAACTCTCGTAAGGCAAGTATTACTAGCAAATTTCTAGGTTTTCCCATACATGGGTAAGATGAGAAAGTTGACCAGGGACCTGTGGGGCACTGAATTTCTCCATGCAATTTCACATAAAGAAAATGTCAGAATTTTTGTCGAAAATAATGTTTTTGCAATAAAATCAACAAACCAGAGAGGTGCATTCTGAAACTTTGCAAGAGAACCTCTTTTGAGACGGGCTATCTGCCTGAAAGAAAAAATTGACAATTTCAGAGATGAGATCCTACCATTTCTTGACAACCAAACGTTTAAATTTAATTTCCGACATCATTACCGCACCACATTGTAATTATTAACGGTGGTTTCATTAATTGCAAATTTATTTTATGGTGCACATATGTTGTTAAATACATATAAGTTGTTTAACTCGGTATGGAAATACATGACTCTAGAGCCAAATCCATAGATTTTCATAAATGAAAACCCGTTGTCGTGGGATGAATAGCATGCCTTGCCATTATTTTTAGTTTATGTTCAATGAATTTAGTTAGGTGGTATTTTAGTTGAAAAGCGTTGGTATTTCATAGGAAATGCCAGAGCTCTACAGTAGTAGCGCCGGGCTCTAAATTAGTAGGGCCGTGTTTTTGTAGTAATGTCATGGCCCTACAGTGGTAGACCACGGCTCTTCGGTTGTAGAGACTTTTCATTGTAGTAGTAGCGCCATCGACGGCCAACTCTAGAAGTACAACCATTCCAGTTTGTTGTATTTCTTTCATGTATTGAGATCTTTTCAAGTATATAGTTCAAGTTAATATGGTAAAGATAGAAACTTCTAAAAAGACTAGGCAAGACTGGGTTGTTAGGGACGCGATTTTCTTGTATTTTCTTTAGTCTCGGTTTAGAGCTCAAACCATTCACTTCTCCCAGTGTGCTCGCTTGTCTGTTAGCAACATGTGAAATTGATTTGAGACAATTGTAATTATAGTGATAGAGACAAACCAGTAGAACGATAAATTTATGATTGAAATCATTTATTTGACATATCAAACGAATATTTCGTGTCATCAATAACATAGTTTAAAATTGCAACCGCCAGGGTATAACTATTCGTTATATCTACTTTTTCAAACTCGAAAAATGCACTACTTATTTGTCTTTTTAATTCAATATTGTGAGGTTTCTTATGCCAGCAAAAAGAAGAGACTGGACTAATGGTTTAAAACCTTTTAATTGTCCCTTATGCAGTGCTACACAATAGAAACATGGTCAAATGCATATAACATAACCTTAAAGTGATTTTTGTAATTTGGAGCGTGCTGGCATGGAATAATAACCAAGTTGATGTGATTGATTTTATATTTTTTTACCTTCAACTAAAATTGATCAAAATGAAAATACGACCACAATCAATACCATTTCCAAGTTATATAAGAGGCTATCATGTTTTTTTTTGAATATCCAAAACACCAATAATTGTCAGAAATAGTCGTAGTCTTAAGAAGGAAGTTTTTTTCTTAAATTGTTAGTTCGTCGTGTTTTTGGTATTACATACGGCAGCGTTGTCGAGCTTACAGTTGTGCGCCTTTATAAATAATAGATTAAACACATGCAAAACATATTATATTTAACTACTAAAATTTACATGAAGAAGTGAGCAGAAAAATTCCCTCTTACAAGTATTCGATATCCAAACCTCTTAAACTACAGAGACTTGTAAGCACAAAATTTATTTTGTTGACCGAGGTACTCCTACAAGCTCTTTCAAATTACTAGTGGACTCCCGCCAATGACTAGTTCAACATCATATTGATATCTTTTTGAGTTGCCCCACCTGCAATACATACACATACATACAAACGTAGCAATATTATAAATAAAAGAACTACGAAGACGACAAAGATGGCTTTTCTTGATTTCCATATTATAAAGAATCTCAAAGGAAAGGAAAAATATGCTTTTTTTAAAATATAGCTTAAAGTACAATATCTTGGAAAAACCTATTTCGAAAAAAATGCACATCGCGTGGACTTCATGAGGCTGAACACTGTTTTTCAAAGAAAGGTTTAGCTTAAAGGAAAAAGGGATCTTTTGACGGGATAGAGCACCTTCTAAAAAATTTGCATATCCGCAAAATGTACATATGATGCCATTGATTTTATTTAAATCTTTTTTTGCAACACAAACATGTCTTTTAGAGCAAGTACCTAGCCAAATAGTTCGGCACCGTCTGTTCTACTAATGTCGAAGCCAACTTTTTTTAAAGCACGACAAAATTTAGCAAAGCACTTTTACATAAAAGTTATGTTATAGTTTTACCCTAAGTTGAAATTTTAGTTTAAAAAATAAGTCGTAAAAGGTACTTCTTAGAGCATATGAAGAGCTCGTGGCATGTTTTATTAGGCCAACAAAACTGTGTTTAAGAAAAACAAGTCTCATGATGATATAAACTGATTGATTTTTTGAGCAAGCCAACAGTTTTGTTTTATAGCTTGTCTCGATTTTAAACGCGGATTTAAGCTATTGCACATTTTAGTAAAGTCAACAAAAAATAATTTGCTTGCATTCTAATTTCTAGATACAAATATATTTGCTCTTACAGATTTTCATTGCAAATTTACCAACGGCTTGCTAAAAAATCTCCAAGAGTACCGTAGACGAAAATGGGTCTCAGTGATCTTGAAGTTACAGGCTATAAAATACAACGTTACTCCTTCTTTTATATTCCTTGGCCGTTACCCACAAAATGGGATAAGAATTTTCAGCTTCAAGTTTTATTACCTTCATGGAAATGTATTCCCTTCTATATCTCTTTATGTTGGTCATTATGTGTTGGAGTTTTAACCTCTGGAGCTATTCCACTGTATACTAGAATAAAACCGAGAAAGGATTTTCGTATGTTAAACGTATTAACGTGCTTCATAGCTGGAGCGGGATTGACTTTGGCAACGTTTGCTTTTGCGCTCATAACTTATCAAAAATATCCAGTTTTCACGGCTTTCAACGAGTTTTTAAGACTTCACCGAGAAACGCGTGGTAAGTTTACGATTTTACGCTGTCAGTGCTTCAAGCAGTGATATACAAAACTGTTTATCAATAGTAGCCTAGTCTTGGCTAACTTTAGTCATCATTAAGCTGCTAAAAAATTGATGAATTCAGTAAAAACGATAAATTCTACAATTGTTCTAATCCTCTCATTTAATTAGAAACTAGTTTAGGTAATTTTTTAAAACTTAAACAAAAGGTCTTACGTATTATTTGATGAGAAATAACTCTATTTTCTATCTCATTTTACAACTGAGAATTCTACCGATTAAACTTGAATAGGAGGTCTATTTTATTACGTCGCGGAGCTACCAGCTGAGTATTTCTTTTATTGCGTTTGTCTGTCTTTCAGTAACTTTAGATCACCATTTAACCTCAAATATAAAAAAGCAACTTCCTTGCACAGTGAAAACGATGTCGATGGCTTCAGAATTTTAAGACATTAAAAAAAATTCTAAATATTATATAGCTTCTAACGGCTTTATTATTTTTTCCATAATGGCATTATCAAATTTTAAGCGAATAAAATTGTATTTTTACGTATTTTAGTGTATCGCGGAAGACGAACGCAGAAGATGACAAAGAATGGAATAGTTACAGTCGGATTTTCCCTGGCAATAGCACCAATGCCGTTCTTGCTTACACTTTTGATCGTATTAGGGAATTATGATGCTACTTATTTCCTTCTCGATGAAATATTCCCGGACAGATGCTACCGCACCTTCAATCAAATTATTTTATCATTGATTATTCGACTTGCGTTTATTTTTGGGTGTGCCTCTGACTTTTGTCGAGCATTGGCTCACTACACACCAGTAATTTTTACTTTTTTAAATCGAATAGAGGAGGTTACAGAAGCTTTGCTTTGTAATCGTATGAAAGTTGAAGACATTTTGAAGAATTTGAGGTTACTTTGCATTAGTTTCAAAATGATGAAGGACACGATGGAACTAGTTCTTTATATGATTCTAATGGGCACCTTCTGGGTAACTGTAATCTGCGTTTGCATCTTGATCAAATTTCGATACAGATGCCCAGTCGAAGTACTTTTTCTACTTTTCTTACTTGGAGTGATCTGTGTAATTGTCAACTACGTTCTTATTCCTCCTATTTGTGATTTAGCGGAAAAGGGAAAAAAAGTAAAATTTGTGATTACAGTGCGAGCAAAATTTAGGTATATGAAAGGTAAGACAAGATTGAATAGGAGAAATCTTCTTAGTTTCTACGCTTTTCAGCCCGTTCGGCTAAGATACGGTAGGTTTACAGTATTTGAAAAGGATTTTAAAACGGAATATTTCCATCACTTTATTGAAAGATGTTTTGATGGTATATTGTCTATCGGGCAGTAGAGTCTGCCCAAGTAATTATGTTGAAATCTGTCGGGTTTTCACATGTTCAATAAATTAACTTTAAATTTAAATCAATAAAAAATTACTACGATTGATTCTGGAACCACGTCTTCTCATGATTGTTTTTAAAACACAAGTTCGTCCACTTGTTACATTGTAGTTGCAAATTAAATTTATTTTGCTGTATTTCATGTTCATAATGCATTTTAGAGATAAATGTTACGAATCAGTCCAAGAGTTTAAGGTTATTCAAGCTGTAGCTTTCAGAGGACCTGCGAAATAAACATTGTTTGATCTTGATTAACTTTTCCATCAGTTTTTATTATTAAGCTGTACAAAAACAATATCACAGGTCATTTTTCAAAGCAACCAGCTTCAACAAATACGCAAAATTCTTACCTTTCATAATTTGAGTTGAGGCATTTAAGTCACTTGTTAAACACCAGGATTCAAATGATTTCATTCTATATCACTATAAGTAACTTTGAAGTTTACGCAAATGGTAAAAAATATAATGCAGAAAAGTATATAATTTTATTGTAGGCTACTTACAGTTGCTATGTAAAATTTATAATAATGAAATAAATCTAAAGCAAAAATGAAAATACACGACGCAGAAAGAATCAGATGCAATACAAATATAAGCTGGAATTCTTGAAACGTTGCTCCGCTGTCTTCATTGATTTTACCATCAAGTTGCATATGCATACCTTTCACCGTTGACACTTTAGAATATATTTCGTAGTACTGGAGTACTACACCATAAAAACTTCTGCTTTCATTGACAAAACCTTTGAACATTACAGACAAGAATTTTAAGGCTCTAACAATTTTGGTCCACTTGTCGAAATAATCTCTGATTCCCGCTTCCAGTAACGCCGTCTTTTTACGGAACAAGGCCTCAGTATAAAACATTTTCCCATTCGAGTGCCCAATGATGGAAATGTAAGAAAGTCTGGTTCGCTGACTGTTCTAAACAAAGTCTTGTTACTGAACAGGGTCAGAACCAGATGGAATGGGAAAGAACTCCAGCCCGTGTCATACAAGTGAACAAATCGATCGGATGTAGCGCAATGGTTTGGAAACATATGTGGAAACATTCGCTTAATAGTAACATTTGTCGTACATTCAATTGGTATTGATGATGTTAAATTTATCACAGTTGGTATATAATACTCTGCCGTAAGTAGTTTTTCAAAACCAATGTGTATATATGAGGCAATTTGATAGAACTCTTCATATAATTGCAACGAAAAATTATTTGCACTACGGGATCGAAGGAGATCAATGGCACTTGCAATTAGATACTCCGCTTCATCCTCCACAAATACCGTTATCATTTGCGATTTCGATGTGTTGACAATATCGTTTTTTGATCTTGGTAAATTTAATGGATCAACTGGAGCTGTTAAATCTGAATACATTGAAAACGTGTAGAAGTTCCTTAAGACAAATGTAGCGATTAGCCAGATGAAGATCAAAAAGAAATTTGCCCTGTGGACCTTACAAGTTTTCAAATCACCGTCTTGTTCAATCGTAGAAATTACAGTCCAAAACGCCCAATCGTGAAAGTTAGATGTCAGTTTATTCTGAGTCGCTAATAAACTTAGAAATACGCATAGAACTGAAGAAATAACCGCGGCCCAAACCGGCCACTGAAACGGTTTTAAAAATTTTCTTAGATCCAGAGGAATTTTCTGGACTGATTCTTGATCGCCTAGTGCTACAAAATAAGCTATGCCTGAGAATGTAGCACCATTGGCACGGTTGTCCTCCATCATATCAATATAGCCAATATTGTATTGGAAAAACATCTCGGCAATAAACGCTGCTCCATGGGAACATGCGCTGCAGTTTTTTGACTGCAAAATATAATTTGCTGAACACTTTTCAAAGTCCGGTATCACCATTCCTTCAATTGATTTGGTACCTTCGAGGGATGTACTAGGACATTCATGTATCCATGATATCCAATCTGGAGACTCGATAAAATAATTGTTCCAATTTGATTTTACATTTATATTATCCCATGTCTCGTCCACTTGATTCAATTGAGTAAGTTTATCATTGATATTTTGAAAATGGAAAAACCAAAGCGGATTTATGGGTTCTTCCTTAGGAATAATTTTTTTGCGAGTAAAACACCACATATAAAACCTAACTTCATTATCCAAAACGAGAACAATGTCTTTTGAAAGCGAAAATAATGGTGATTTGGAGACTTCAATTAATTCCAAGTTTACTTATTGGTTTTCCGATGAGTTCAGATTTATATATTATTGAATATGTGTATGATGGAAACTCCAGCTTCCAAGGAAAAGAAGGTTCTAATAAATAGTCAAAGAAATAGTAAACATTATTCAATTCTATTTGAGATTGTATATTCTTCCAGAGTCGCAGATGCGGGTACTTTGGCAGTAAAACTAATGCTGAACAAAAAGAGCCGTAGCGATTTCGTTTATATACGTTAAGATAATGAAGAAAGTGGTTGTTATATATCCATATGTCGTAACGCAAGAACTGACTTTTAATGAGGTTAAATTTGTTTTCAAAGTATGGATTGTGAGCCATAACGAGGTCCAAGTTATTGCTTAGAAATGCAGCAGAATAGTCTGCCTCATCTTTAGCTTCAAAACTTGAGTTAAGACTCGAAGCAAAGTAAACTGTACAATTTTCAAATAATTTTGTACTCATTAATGCCTCTGCTAGCTGTTTACGATTCGAAATAAAAGAAGCAAAAGCAATTAAAAATCGTTGCAAAAAATAGCATTACAATCAATTTATTCCCAGGCATTTTAATTCTATGCGAATTGGAAAAAATAATGAAATCTATTTGTAACAATATTCTGCTCGATATTTGCTATCATGAATAATGCTTTACCTCAGCAACGGACCGCAGAAATTTTTTTGCGAATTTTAATTTAATTACTCACTGTAAGAACGAAAATTGGAGCGAAACACTTTGACCTATTTTTATTTCACGGAAAACATGTTATTAGTAGTCACGTCTGAATGACTATAGTAGTTCAATCATTTGCGGATAAGAAGGTTTCAGCAAAGTTTTGGTTTTCCGAAGGCTTTTATGGATTTTTTCCAGATAGGCAGGGATTTACATATAACTTACCACACAGAATTGGAATCTGTAAATACAGTTTTGATACCTAACATTGGTTCAAAGACATGACGCTAAAGTCCTGGACATTTGACGAGTTTGTCGATCATTTTACTAAAATTATAGATATAGGGTGGAAATATAATCCCGAAAATTTTCCTGAACTACGTTCCCTACAATTTTATTGAAAAAGGCTTATAAATTTCGTTTCTCATTTTTGAACCAATATAGTTTGTGAAAAACTCGTTTTCATACATTAAACTTGGTTTTAATGTCCGTAAACCGGCAATTAATGTGACGTGAAATGGAGGTGTACTAATATGGTACATGAATGTATAGGAAAAAACATGCATTTATTCATGTTCAAAGAAATTTTTAAATTTACCCATCCCTACCTGTCTTACCTCTAAAATTCTTGATTATTAATGAACAACTGTTAAAAATATCAAAAGATTTCTATCAAGGTCGTCCCTACTAATCATCATCTCTTGCTACTGCCACTTGATAGAAATATCGTAAAAACTGCATAACTGAAAGCAATTTAAAAAGATCATTTGAATGGGCAGTCACAAGTCGTCTTTTATTAAAAACGTACATGATATAATCTGATAACGATAACTCCAATTAAAGGTTATTATTGGGGTTCGCGAACAAGACAGAAAAAGCTAAGACATATTTAGGCTAGTTATCTCGACACGATTTACTTGTTGATGGACATTGGTGATTACGATTACAAGCTGTCTGGTAATTATTTATTTCAGAGCTTGAGACCCTCTGGCAATTAAAATCAACGAGAAATAACACAAATTGCTTTGGTATAGATCATCACATTGATGGGCAAAATTTGAATTAAAGGTTATTATTGGGGTTCGCGAACAAGACAGAAAAAGCTAAGACATATTTAGGCTAGTTATCTCGACACGATTTACTTGTTGATGGACATTGGTGATTACGATTACAAAAGACTTGTGATAAGCATCGTACAACTACAACCTGGTCCACAGAATACACATGGTAAGCCGTGTTCGAATAAATAATGCGGTCTGGTTGTTAACATGCAATGTGAACTATGGACAGCCAACGCAGGATGTGGGTTTCATCAGAACACTTCAGAAGCATGTTTGATTTCATTGTTCTTCATTCCAACGATTCGTTTGCTTCGTTTGTTTATTGATTAGATTGTAATACATTAATCGTTTGCTTATTGATTAGATTTATTGAATTTTATTGGGAGCACAGAAGGTTATTACGTGATAAGTTTGCTGAAAAACAGCTAAAATACCGCAACAACCACCAAAAACAGGATGGTTGTGTTAAAAAGTTAAATCGTGAGATAGCTTAACAAAAATTAATAAAAAATCTAATATCTCTAATATAACTTTAATCGACTGATAGAATTAAATCCAGCAAATTGCAAATTCTCTTTTTCAATAGGAACCGTATTTGCTTGCGCCACTTAACGGCGAGAAAATTTTTCAAGTAGCAATGAAATGGAAAACCTTGTTGTTGGTGATGGTAACTTGCAATCACACAAAATTTTTATTTATTTAAGTATTTGCAAATCTTAATGTTATCAATCACTTCTAACAGGTTCTCTCGACATTCATGAGGTGACAATGGAAATAGAAAAATCGACTTCGTACGTTGAACTTCTAATTAGATGGAAATTCTTTGGTCGCAAACTTCGTGTAGACGAGGTGAAGTTACTGAGCTTGGACAGAAGAATCAATAATGGAACTTGCCAAATGGAGGATATTCTATGGGAAATTCTAAGTTCTTGGAAAGCAGAAAAAGGAAGAAATGCTACTTTAAAGGCTCTCCACGACGCATTAGTAGAGTGTCGTTTGATTAGTATTGCAGGTATAATTAGGTAGACTTAATTCATTACAGAATTTACCGTATGATATTTTTGATTGCTTTATTTTCTGAATGTCTTAAAATATTTTAAGGAAACAAACAGTGCCTCAAAATTACCTTTTGAAAAAAAAAATTAGTCTAGAAAAATAAACAAGTATGCTTGTTTTGCGAAAACGATTTTGAGTAATGTCCAGAAATATCTCAAGCGGTTTTCCTGTTTTATGGGTGCTTCCGTAGACCACTGTGGTAAGTCTAAATGTAGAAATAATTCCTGGATTGCAGGAAAAAATATAACTTAGCTACCCTTATTCTATTACATGCGGTTAAAATAGTGTCTGACGATGCAATTTCCGCCAAACCCATTATCGTCTAGAACAGAACACAACACTCTAGAACACAACAAATTTGAAGTTACACGGCCGTTTATGCTTTTTAACGGACAGTAAATGTCAAGGTCAAATTCATCCTCCAAAATAATAAAAGTTCGAATCAAATATTGTTTTAGGAAAATGTTTGATGAAATTTTATTGTAGAAATGGGCCGCTGAATTATTATTACTCACCAATTTCTTAAATGCATGTTGCAGCTGCAAAACCCTAACTATATTGAAAAGAGCTTTATATTTTATATTTTGTTTCAGATGCTCTCAAAACCAAATTTTCCGCACAAGAAGACCCGCAAGAAAATGATGTAGACATAATGGTTCAAGGTAGGATTCTATCGCTATATCGAGTACTTGGAGAGGACACTTTGCACCAAACTCGTCAGCGAATTGCCAGTGAAATCGAAGATACTTATCATTGTCAACCTATTAACGTCATTAGAGATGACCTTTTACCCAGAGAAAAGTCAAATTATCGTGTGCCAACTACCTTCATTTACCGACATTTGTTGGATGAAAAGGTGTTTACGGCTTCTTCAACCAAAAATCATTTATTTCTGGTTAAAGGCATTGACAAAACTGAGTTTGCGAAATTAGTTAGAAACAAACCAATGGATTTAAGCGGAAAGCAGCTTGAAGAAATAACGGTTCAACACATTTTACTTGAGAGCGATAGCCATTACGAGAAAATAGCTGGAAAAACAAATAAACCGGTTCATGTCATTCAATACGGAAAAATGGGATTTTTCTGGAAAAGATCCAGCAAAAGTCTGGATTCTATTCGCAATTTTATAAAACCCAAAGGCAATTCATATGGCGAGGAGGCAATGGTTACCAGACTCTTATCAACTTCCGCCCCTTGCATTGTCAGTATAGATGATTCTTCTGAAACAAACATTCTAGCTGATTTGGCAACCAGAATTAAAGAATCCTGTCGGAACGCAATTGTGTTCTTAATAAAGCTTCATAAGTTTGTCCAGCATATATTTCACATTGACTCTTTGTCGGCTGCACGGGAAATGATTACCAGCTACGCCTGTGCAGATAAGACAGTAAAATCAATTGTTGATGAGTTAATTAAAAACGAAGTCTTCCAGTTTTACTTATTGCTCGATGGATACGATGAAGCTTTAAAGAACCACCTGGACTTACTAGACACGTTTTTGGAACACATCACGTATGTACCAAATGTCCGAATTGTAGTGAGCACAAATTCTCAGCTTAAATCAAGGCTGGAAAGTGTTCTCAATCAGCTTTCGTTTGAAGTTCCATCTCACAGCGAAAATTATCTGATAGAGTTTTTAACAAATTACTGGACAACAAAACACGGATTAAAGAGCAGGAACATACTTGAGCAACTTGCACGACAGTGCTTGGAGGATTTGGAAGAGACGTGGACAAATACAGAAAAACAGCTTATTAGCAAGTCCCTTCGATCAATGATTATGGCCGAAGCATATGCGGAGGAAGCTGCCAAAGCTTATATTTCGGGAAGGGCTGTGGTTCAAAAGAAGTCTTTGTATGAAATGTACGAGTCAGCCATTGACCGCAAATTCGAAAAAGCTTTTCAAGATTCTGGAGCTAAACACAATATCAGTTTAAAACAGAAATACATGAATCTGCACATTGACAGCTCACTTGCTCTAATATTTCCTGAGTGGCAACAAAAGTTTCAACCCTTTTTAGCTGTACCAGAAAAAGTTGATGAAAGCATTCTTCAATCAATTGGCTTGATGGAAAAGAGTTCTAAAACGGCATCTAAATTTTTGCATGAAACGCATGCGGAATACTTACTCTCCAAATTCATTGCGCGCAATTTGCACAACCCTATCTGCATGGAATTTTTCTTTAAGCAATTGCTCGGAAAAAGTGGTACAAATAAAAGAAAGTGGATCAATGGTCCAGACGTCTATGAACTGAAGTACCCTTTAACTACGTACTTCTTGAATACGTATCTACTTAATCATGCATGTGAAATGGATTTCAAAACTTTGGTTGGACGTATTGAACCCATACGATTCAATTGCGAAGATGTTTGCATAGCAGCGTCAACATGCTGTCGACATAATCTTGAGAAATGCTTTGAACTGATTACCGAAGTATTACACCAGACAAAAATAAACAGTCGGGAGGATCTAGGAGACAAATACTTTAAACATTTGCCTCATGTAGCAGTTGCGTGGTCAATGAATGCTTCAATCGTTCAAAAGGTTTTGAAATTCACAACCCAAGAATTTGGAGTTGATTTGAGCTATCACGTTTTCGTCACTGAAGATGTCAAGACCCCTGGTACTCCATTTCATTTCGCATTGATGAATTGGAGCTACGATGTTGTGTCATTTTTGTTGAAGGAATATGAGGAGGAGGTTCTCCAAATGAAAATGTTACTGCACCACTGCGTTGGAAGAAGTGGGGCGAACAGCGACACTGTGATTCAGGAAAAGCTTTTAACTATCGACATGCTTGTAGAGCTAAATCCGGACTGGTTAAAGGAAAGTGTAAACGGAATGTTACCTGTCCTGGCGGAAAATATTCACGTGGAGCTTCTAAAACGGCTTATCGACAAGGGAGCTGACATAAATGGCCACACCATTGAGAGAGGAACTATACTTCACATGGCACCTGTAAATGGCGTTCCAAGTAACTACAGAAATGTAGTATATTGGGCGCTGGAAAATGGATTTAAACTGATTAACCACCGGAATAAGTATGGAAGAACTCCGCTTATAGAAGCCATAATGATCCAGAAAATTATTGATGACGACATTTTGCGGTTGTTTCTAACTGCGGGTGCGGATTTGAATTTTGAAGATGATGAAGGAAATTCTGTTTTATTTTATGCAATTCGGTTTTCAAATAGTCTTGACTTTATTCGAAAAATATTGGACAACGGAGGAGACATATTTCACTTGAATACTCGTAAAGCTAATTGTGCACATATAGTTTTAAATTATATTAACAATCCCGAGCTAGCACTATCCCTTCTGAAATTTTTAGAGTCAAGAGGTTTTACCGGATATTATCAAAAAGCTTCTACTAATGTCACACCATTAGAATTTGCACAAACTGAGAGAAGCGGAGACTTGGAGATTATCAAATTTTTGAAGGAGGCCACACTAAACCATGGATATATACTCGGCAACGACAACGATGAATATGGTCGAACACCACTCATGAAAGCTATACAAGACCTAAAAATAATATCTGACAAATACTTGGAAATGTATTACACTGCGGGTGCTGATTTTACAGCAAAGGATCATGACGGAAACTCAATACTATTTTACGCGGCTCGCTATTCGGAGGATCCTAAATTTCTTCGAAAGATTATAAACCATTGCGGAAATGTGCATCAGGTAAACAAAAGAAAACAAACTGCAGTGCATTTCATTCTGGAACATGTAAGTGACCCAGAACTGGCACTGAATTTGATAAGGGTACTTGAATCCAAAGGTTTTACGCGATTTGCAACTAAAGACTTGGAAAAGCGCACACCTTTTCTACAAGCTCTCACAATAAGAAATGGTGATTTGGAACTCATTAACTATCTAAAAGCAAAAAAATCACGTTGCTCTATGCAGTAGAAAGTTGCCCGTGTACCTAATTTGTGCAGTGTATAAAGAAAAAAATATTCGTATAAGTTAGTTTTAATGAATAAAATAGCTTTTCTACTTAAGTTTGTACGATACAATTGTGCATTAAAAGATAATTTCGTTATATAGTAAATTGAATTTCATTTTAAATAAATTTTTATTCATTGAACAACCATTACCATAATGTAAGCAATTTACCAAGTCGCGGAAAACTCGGGGTTTTTTAAACATACGTTGATTTTAAAATGAAAATATTGACCTCAGCATAAAATTCGATGTAGCATGCTTACTGAAACGTTTTTATCAATAACCTTTTCGTTCTATATACCCGAATAATTTTAGGTAAGTTTACAATAAGGGTTACAGCAGTTGTAACGTGCAAAACGTATTTCTACTTGTATGTACGTGATACTTCCTTGAAAATTACGAGCGTGAAATAAAGTACAATGAAGGGCCAAGGGCAAGAAATATTTTGCTGTGGGAATTTAAATTTGTACTAAGTATTGCACTTAACATACTTAATAAGTTGGCACCTCGAATGTAATTAATTGAAAAGAATGAGTTAGAAAATTCGTACGCTTAATATTGGACAATTTGCGTTAGTTTGCTTTGTAAACAATTAAATTAAGTAAAATTTCTTTTTTGTAAAGATAAAAGGTTGCGCAAGTGATGTTGATAATAGATGAATGATGTGAAGGTGGGTTTATATCACTTTATATGGATATATGCTTTGACGGGGACAAACAAAGGCATGCGGCGAAAAACAATGGAAAGATTTGAAAACATGCGGGAGGTCTCAGCTCCATGATTATGAGGCGTTAGTTTTTCATTTTGTTGTATGCGTTCCATATTAGGTCCTCAAATTGTTCACAGTAATTTGGAAATTCTTTTAGTTCCTTCCAACAAAATCTCTTGAGAATTTGCTGGAAGAACATCCAATTGATTAGTGTGCTTATGCCTCACGCCTTTGATTTTAGAATACATGATATTGACTACAAGTTGGGAAATCTGCATAGCTTTCATTGTGCACAGCTTATAATTCAAAAGTGACAAACGTGAGCGTGACCTGCCGACAGTTCCTTAGATAGTTATTCAAAATTGCACATGTACAAATGTCATATTATTTATGCATATTAGTTTGAAGAACTTAATTAAATAAGAAAGAAAAGATTCGGGCAAACATTCCGGGAACGGGGCGAACTTGAAAATTTGGTCGCCGTTATTCCTAGCTCCGGGAAATGGGCGAACGTTCGCCCCTGTCTCATTATGTTCGCTTTATACCTCGTTCCCGAATAAATAAAACTGTATGAGGACAGACAAAGGCGCATGCACTGACAAAGTCAAAGAACCGCATGTTTAGATTAATTTTGGGGTCTACGGTGATTTAAAAGAAGCAAGTTAAGCCAAACTGAATGAGTAGAGACGAATGTGTATTTTTTAGATTGGTATAGTTCTAGAGACTAACATGAATGACAAGAAGAATATTTTGTCATTCATTTGGTCAGTTTAGTCGTTGACAGCTGTATCCTAAGTTCCTTTTTTTTGTTCAAAATTCAAAATTAAACATGGCCCCGGGTTCCTCCAGAAATGTTAAACTTAGGAAACTATTCCTTCAATTTCTGAGGACTATTGACTCAGTTAGTACGTTTAAATTGGTTGATGACTTCATGAAATTCCAGTAAGGTAGTCGTGTCATTCCCATACTTTTCGAGGAACTGACAATTGATAACGTCACTTGTACAGGCTCCGAATTCTTAAGGGAACACGTGCAAACATGTACGAATTCCCCTTTGAATGCCACCCCGACTCATGTGACGACCCGTAAAATATAAAATCTTATATTTTGTTAAGGTCCCCCGATTTCCCGGTTGAGTACATTTATTTTGAAAATATGTTTGCCGCAGTCCCGGATCCCCGAATGTTCGCCCGAATATACCCTCCCATTAAATAAATGAGGTAATAAAACTAGCTTTTCTAAATTGCTGGAGACTTTTATTTATAAATTTAATAATATGGTTGTATTTTGTATGTAATTAACTATGATTACCAGCTACCTTCACTAAGATAATCTACGGAAATTTTGTAAAGCTGCTTATGTTACATGCTAAAATATGTCACAGTAGACTTTCCGTTTTGGTCTTTATCAACCTGCCGGAAATAATTGACCTGAACACCATAAAAGGTACATTTACCTGTTAGCTGTTCAAGCACCGACCAAGTGTAGGGTCTTACACGAATTGTAGCAGACGCTGTAACCTCTTGCTTCCATGTAGTGGTATCCGATCTGGACCACTGATAACCCACCAGTTGGCTATATCCCAGTTTTGCTGACATTGATGTGCTAAGACCATATATGTTTCCCCCTATTGTAAGACCAAGCTCCCCGCTCCACTGGTACTCTCTCCTTTCCGTCTCAGTCAAAGTTGAAGATAGACCAACGCCAGTCGTTACACTATAAGTGCAATCCAACGCATTCCCACTTTGACGATTGTCACATGACACAACAGTGTTAAGTGCTTCCATTGGCTCACACATTTCTGCAGGATTGGGCACTTGGCGACAAATGTACCAAAAATCTTTGATGACATCCGCTGAAATAAAAAAATATTAAAATTTAAGTTAATTTCAAACCTTCGTCAAGAAGAACCTTCAGTCCCGACAGAGCAGGATATTCGCTTGAACATTGGTTTTGGAAGAGTTTCACTTCCTCATGATCTTTACTAGAGTTCCAGGTTTTGGTTGTGCTGACATCCGGCACTTGAACATTTTTTACATTATCAGAAGAGGAGTTTGTACTTTTATTTGAAGTAAGTACCGTTCCCCTTTGGCAACGAGGCGTAATTGTGTGGAACATTCGCCAGCCATTATTCCATGCAGCATTTATTCCAAAAGCCGCAATCGGACACCTCGCCGAAATAGGATTCGGAATGCTAATTCCATGAGTGTTATGAGTAGACGTGGGTTGCGTGCTTGTTGGCTGATAGCAGACAATTGTTGCGCCGTGATTTGGATCACGCCGATAAATTTCTCGGACATATGTGCCACTAAGACAGGTAACAGTCCTCTCACGTGTACTGCAATCTCTTACGGATTTTATTTGATCGTTCCATCCACAGCAAGGTAACGTGCAATAATTCGAGTTGGGATATTTGATGATGAATGGTGTTCCTTGACAGCTACGTCCCGATTTATAGATTTTCGCACATGACCCAATCGGCAAACGCACACCAGAAATATCGTTTTCAAGGTTCGGGTAATGGTAGCAGGTTCGATCTAAGTTAGACGTGTGCTTCCACCCTGTATGGAGTTAAATTTTCCATGACAATTTTACTATTCCCTCATATACATTACCAAGCTTGTGCTGAGTGGAAAGAATTTTTTTAATTCATTGTTTAAACTTTAGTGAATTGAAATTTTCGACGAAAAGCATTTAGCTGAAAACTAGAAGACTAGATTTTTTGAAAGCAAAGAGCTCAATAATAAATAGAAATTAATATTTTTGGGAATTAAATATGTTAGTATCTGACCTCCACAATTTCCGTGTTGAAACAGCTCAATTCGAGCATAAGATGGTCCGGTTAACGCCAGTACCAGTGGACTTACCATGAGCCCTAACACAACGGCGAATACAAGAGTCATTTTTTTAAACTACTAAAATAACAAAAGAAGTCAGTTCAGGAGTATTCAGCACCCAGGGCCAGTCGTCTTGATTTTTTCTGACGCATTTCGCCCCAGTCAAATCACCCCAATTTTTGGTGTCTGGGGCATTGGCTGTCTTTAGCAAAGCGGTAGTCAAAAATGTAAACAAAGTATTTCCTAAAAGTAAACAA